>JAVLVB010000031.1:1568169-1585551 GCA_032876305.1 Orestias chungarensis
GTGTGTGTGTGTGTGTGTGTGTGTGTGTGTGTGTGTGTGTGTGTGTGTGTGTGTGTGTGTGTGTGTGTGTGTGTAAGGTGATACATTTAAGAAAGGTGGATCGGTTGCGCGTCTGTAACTCTATGCTCGCCTCTCTGTGTGGGCCAGCAGCCACCGTCCTCCCTTCGCCACCCCACTGCTCACTTCCATACAGCCTAAATGCTGGGAATGCCTCGTTAACGATGCCGTTGAAGATGGCAAGATGCAAGCCGTTTTTTTTTTCCCAAAGTAATGTAGGTCAAGACCTTTTTTTTTGATGATGCCTACTCCAATACTTGGCTGTAAAGCATTTTTATTTGAGCATTTCTAACCTATTTTGGACCTTTTGACTTTTTGGCTGACTTAAATTTGGAGTCTTTAGTTATAATCCATTGCATGTGCCCCATTTGTAAAACAAAGTAATCGTTCACTTCTAATTTAATCAAAACTGCACAACAATCAGTCATGCTGCAAGTAACAGGTCGAAATGATGCATTCATGTAACGCATGCCTACAATGTATTCAAATTGTCGGATCTGCTCTCGCCACCATTGACGGTTTTCCTAAAATTGTGAGACCCTACTTGGCACTTCAGATTTGTTCATTCTACGGTTGAGTTTTTCTAAAATAAAGATCCCATAACACACCCAAGCATGGGTTTTTATGAAGAGATGAATGCCAGTATTCACTTATTCTTGGATAGGATTGTGTGTTCATTCTTAATTTGAACTGTTCAAAACAAAGTATTTGTATAATTGTTATAAACATAGTTTTTAAAGAGAAAGCTCAGGTTGTTCCATGTGATGTGACCAAGTTGTGATGTTTACATTTCCACACTACATAAATTAACAGTCAACAGAAAGGATCCGGATGAATTTAGATCTTCTATACGATGTTGGGAGATGTGAGCTGAGCTATAAATATGGGCTTGCATGCAAAAAAACACTGCGTGATGGAAATTGTAACGCAAAATACAGTTGCCATGGTCAAACAGGATGGTGGCAGTATCATGCTGTTGGAATATCCACAAGATCTGTTTCTTCCTCCGCTGACCAATGCACCACAATATCAGGTTTTTTTTTATAGGTTTGCACTATTTGGATTTTTTAATTTAGAAACATGGCTGCTTGTGGTTTAGTTTTTATTACACAATGCGTTTGCTTCTTTTGATTTAGTATTAGACGGTGACTCGTGGCTCAGTGCGTGTTTAAAGTTCAACAATACGCGGGGATAGACGCAGATAGATTGTAGAGTTAAAATCAACATTTCTTTCAGCTTTTATCTTCCTGCTTTGTAAATTGGCTATATTTAGAGTTATCATGTTTCATGTTGTTACATTTCCCCAGGGAACTTTTCACGTTTACCAGTTTAATCTTGATAAACGTAATAAAAAAATATTTTTTTTTTCTTTTGCCTTTATCGTTAGCATTTCATTGGTGTATATGTGTGTCAGTGTGTTTTTTATATTTAGAAATGCTCTTACTCAAAAAACATGGGATATTTGTTAAGAAGCATTTTTTTTATGTGCTTTTGAAGTTTGCATAGTGACTTAGTAGTGAAAATATGCACAATGATGCTTGGAGGAAAATGGAGAGTTAGCGTTTTGATACCTGTTCTTCTAGAATAAATGTCGGCGCCGTTCCTGTAACTTTAAACGTCTGCCAACTGCTGATATTTTTGTCAGACGGCCCCGTTTTACTAGCAGACTTCTTATATTTGTGTGGTTTCTGTACTCTTATTTAAACCTGCCCTCACACACAAACGGTTTCCAAAGTTGTTAAACGGACATTTTGGTTTCTTCCCTGTTCTCCTTTCACTCCTCGCTCTGAGGTCGCTCCCTCCGCTTTGCCCTTTGAAAGGCTAATGAACATGCAAATGCCACCATGTTTGCAGCTGGCTTGTCAAGTTGGCACTTAGCTGTGCATCAACCCGCCCTTTGATAGCGCAATAATAAATGCAAAATTGTTACCGCAGCTATCGGTTCCCTGTTGTTTTTTTTAAAGTTTGCTGACTGAACGACTGACGCCGTGCAGAATGAACGGCTCCAGTAGAGTGTTGTCTTAATGAATTTTGGCTCTGCTTATTGTGCACGATGGATGGCTAGGCTTGCATTTGAGCTTTGAAATGGATGCTCTGCACTTGGTTACGGAGAGCCTGGCCTGAGTGTGCGCTGCTGCTGAGCTTCGCTCCTAAGTGCCGATCAATGGAGGATCGCTACAGGCAGCTATTCACGTCTTCTGCGTACAATTGTGCAATCTGAGGGAAAGCTGGGCAAAGGACGTAAGAAAGTAGGAGAGAGGGGGTGGGGTTAGGTGTTGAGACAAATCCTTCAGGTGGTGCTTTGTTTTTATATTTTCTAAAGGAAGGGTTTAGTGCTTCTCTCTTGCTTTAGTTTTCCCCTCATCAGCCTGAGAACCTTTGAAGCTCCAAAAGCAATAAACCCCCCCCCCCACACAGAAATAATTTGCAACATCGGTCAGCAGTTGAGATAAATAACAGGACATGATTACAAATGTGGTTTTTGTTTTGTTTTTGTTTTGTTTTTTTACAGGCCTGCAAGGTTTACGGCGAGCAACTTGGATCTGTTTCTAATTGGATTACCGTTTTTATCGCGTCATGTTTCAGCACTTTCTCCTGATAATTGATGATATGTTTGCTAATAGAGATAACGGCTGTTCTCAGTGAAGATGTTATGCAACAAACCTGCTGATTGAGCACGTGTCGTTTTTTTAAAGAGCAAATGAGGAAAGTTTCTCTAGTCAACCAACAGTTGCAGACGACTAGAGGAAGAGCTTTCCTCATACAGTTTGTGACCCTGGCTGCATAATTTACCTATATAAACTTTTAGGCTCTTATTTAAAGTTTGTCGCATTGTACAGTAGTTTTTACTACAAATGTATTGAGCAGGAAATTTTTAACAGCCATTCCACATAATCCATCATCATAACTTTGGTTTTACCAAATGTAAGTGATTTATAAAGAGAAGCAATATAGGATATGTGATTGTGTTTAACTAACATCTCCAATATCATCACTCTGACACAATCAGACAGTCCAATTTTGGTATCAGGTAAGACTGAAATATCTGGAAACCCCTAGTCGAAAGTGTAGGGTATCTATTTATAATTTTTACTATAGTGCCAAAAGATAAAGTAGTTTGTGCAAAAAGTGCAAAAATTTATATAATTTAGGTTTCCTGCTTAGTGGCTTCTAAACACTGTAAACATAGTTTGATTGTAAATAGGATTTTTGTATTTGATTTTACTAAGTATGCACATTTTTGTCAAGTTCAAGATATCTTGAGACCTTTTAATGTTTTTTTGTTTCTTGTTTTACTACTGGTTCCTACAAACACTAAGAATGCTGCAAATATGCGTGTCTGTCAGCACATCCAATAAAACTCTGTGCAGGGGATAATTATAGCTGAAAGAAGACTTCAGGGCATTTTGCTGTTTCCCGGATCACGTTTTATTAGCGTGTATCACAGGACCCCAAAAAAATCTCCAGTTCCTGTCTGTTTACTTCTGAGCTCCGTTCTCAGCGTTTATCCAAAATTCAATATCACATTAGTGAAAGGTAGGTGGTTCTCAGGGTTGGGCTTTAGTCTGTGAAGTGCTGAAGAGCGCAACATTATAATGACAGGTTGCAACAAAGCTAGAAAAACAAGCATATGATCTGATGATAAACTGGAGACGAGAAAAGGGGGGATTTGTGTGACAAAACACACTAATAGCCATTGAAAGCCTAATGTCTGGGAGTGTTGGCTGCATGCTGCAGCGATTAAAGTGCAGGAAATAGATTCCCAAATGTCTCTGGTCGTAATGTCTCTGTGGGTTTCTCTGATACTGATGTGGTTATATGGCTGCAGAACATGGCAAAAACTCACTATTAACCTTTTTATAGATGTGAAATATTTAGTTTCTGATCAACTTTTCACAACTTTTTAAGTTTTAATGAATAGGTCAAAACTAACTGGAGTTCGGGGAACTAAAAAGTAATACATTTTTCTATAGTCAGCTGCCGGAGGCTTCAATATTTCATTTATTTGCTGTGTTTTTTGTTTTTGTTTTTCTTCTGAAGAAACAGAATCATAAACACAGCGACACTCCCTGAAACGAAAGAGATAATCATTGTTTTAGATAGACGTGCAGGAAAGCACCCAGTGGGACATGTTGGGATTTGACTCTTTGTGAAAACTCTTGATTGTTGGGG
Source organism: Orestias chungarensis (assembly GCA_032876305.1). Lineage (NCBI taxonomy): Eukaryota > Metazoa > Chordata > Actinopteri > Cyprinodontiformes > Cyprinodontidae > Orestias > Orestias chungarensis. Next base: position 1,572,400 of record JAVLVB010000031.1, read on the forward strand.
GGGGGGGGGGGGGGGATCTCAGCACAGGAGAAATCCTTAAGCAACAAAGATCCTTAAATAAGCAGACGCACATATCGCCGTCGGTCGGCCCCCGTCTCATTGGGCCGTGCGTGCGTTTCTTTTGGATGGCGGGGCTGGGACTGGCGAGTCGGAGCGCTATCCCAGCTCCAGCTCGTGGTTACTCCCCTCTTGTTGACGCCTGCTCTGTTGCCACTAGTGCTGGTTTACGTTCTGCATCGCCGCACAAACACGAAAGCACCGACTAGCTCATGAGCTTGTGGCGTGCTTGTCTTTACTTGAACCTTTTTTTATTTTTTAGGTCGTATTGCTTAAAACATTTCTGCTGGAATGGGGGGGATTAAGTCTGCTGTGCAGCTATTTTTCCAACACCCATGTTTTCCTCTCCGTCAGCGTTCTTGTAGATGTGTCTCCAGAGATGGTTTGTGTTTGTTTACATCAGTTCATACTGAGCATTTCCTCCCATCCACTTGTTGGCAATGCTGTCGCTTTAGCTAAACCTCAAGGCGGACCACTCCCCTGTGAGACGATAAACAAATGGCCCTGTGATGGCGTCTGAGTGGTGAAATTCGTTTATGATGCGGCTGAGCTAGTCCAGTCTAGTCTAGTTCATTAGCTTTAGACTTTTTTTTTACCCTCATCTTGAAATGTGGGAGTGCCACACGTGCCTTTAAAACATAGTTCTAAGTTTAAATAAAGTTGTATTAATTTATCCTTACAATTCCCGCCCAATGAACAACATTCACGTGAATAACTTCACGTGTGTTCGAATTTTTTCTTGTATTAGTTATCTACAAAAGCATAATGCCATGCAATAAATGGCATTTAATTGGATCATGTGATTGTTTATTTTTTGATGGTTCAGTTTATTTATCTTTATAAAAAAAAAAGTCTTCAAACGTTTTGTAACTGTAAAATCTTCTGTTTAAAACCTAAAGATGAAGATTGAGGTCTAACTAAGACATATTACTATATGGTCTAAATAACTTGCTCTAAAAATCACACTTCGTTTCTTAATGGTTGTCACCAGGATAAACGGGTTATGAGTAAATTAACTCTAATTCATATTTTTCTAGTTCAAGAAAGATTATTTTATAACCCACTTTGTTGTGTCTATACGTGCAATTATAATGCAGAATTGTTTAACAGTGGTTTTTATAAAATGTTTGACAGTGATCGGCCAGTTCCCTCTAGATATTTCCTAAGCTTTCCTTTTTATAAGAATGTTATAACATCTCTGCAATGCAACTTATTTTCCTAAGGTTGTTGAAAGTCTGCATGTAGATTAGCGTTGCACAATACATATTAAATGCATCATAATCGCAACATCAGTGTGGAAAATATTTTAATCACAAGGGAAAGTTTGGATCGAAGAAACTTGTTGGCCTTTATAATTTAATATTTAGCCAGTTGGAGAGTCTCATAAAAGCAGTTGCTTGCCGGGGACACTAATGACATTGCTCAGAATTATAAAGGTCACAGGATGATGAAAGCACGGATGAAAAAGAGTGGAAAGAAGAAAACGGCCAGATTTGACAGCTGATATTTGCTTTGAAGCGTTTACAACTACTATCTCTAGTGCAAGTATTTATCATACAGAAAAACCTATACTTGTAACATTCACAAAAAGAGGCAAGATTATAGCCAGTTAATGGTCAACATGATGGAGGATGGCAGCATAATCTAAGGTACCGTTCAAGTCATCTGCTGAAAGCTCCTGTGGTTCTCTGAAGACCATCTAGGTCATAATTTTAAGACATTTGTCACATTTTAACTGGAGTCTCCATGCTTCAAGAATAAAAGTACTTAAGCATCATCCTGAAATCTTATCCAAGTGTTTAATTTGGTTGAATAAAAGAGAACGGTGATATTTTGAGGGTTTACTACTAATAATGGATTAAATTTGTTTGCTGTTCATTTTCTCATCCTGTAAAATGCCTACATCCTTTAGAAATCCGGATTTGTGTGCCCGTGTACAATGCTCTGACAGAAATTAGAAATGACAGAATGCTTTCAGCCACAGTTTCATTCCTTTATCACTTTTGCTCGTTTCCTTGCCTGCCTCCAAAAAATGCTCCACACACATTAGCCTGTACGTTAAACCTGCATTTAAAGGGAAATGTTGACTCTTCGTAGCTTCCAAATGTTGTTAACAAATGAGAAGGCTAAAACCTCTCCTGCAACCATGGCATCCTCAGGCAAATTACTCAAAAGCTTAAACATTTAGCATTAGCATCTTGACAATCACCAACATGGCGCCTGCGGAAAGACTCCAGACCATGAAGTTAATGATTGGTGAAGATGAAGCAGCAAAGACTTTAAGGAAAGCGTGACTGTTTTAACTTGTTGGAACGGTCAGGCCTTAATCTAAAGGAGCAATCACCATTGAAGGAGGTGGATTGAGACCTCACCGTGTCGCATGGATAACATTTATGATGGTTGGAGAAAAGTTAATCCAAATGTAAAATGACGTGCATCACCCTCGAAACCTATTTGAACCGAAGGCACGCATGAGTAAAATGCATTTTATTGCTAGATTGGCTCTGAAAAACCTGAATGCATCCAGGGTTCCGGTGCACTTATTAATCACAAATGTGTTGATCATACCTGTGCTTTGGTCAGACGAGGCTGAGCTTTTTGGCACTAAACACTCCAGAACCACTTGTAGAGCACCAGTAATACCGAGGGCTTGCGTTTCCTAGAAACCTTGTTGGCGTGCAAGACAATCATAAACTTTAGTTTAAAAAGTATCGCATTGAAAGTAATCCGATCTAGAAGCCGAGATGACTCATGGGGTGCAGAAGTGATTTGCAGTTAGCATGACAGCAGGAATGTGTGCGCCACTGAGGACTGTAGGAGAAGGAGCTTTAATCTACTGGCACATTCATTCACGCTGACACATCTGTGGAATTCTTCGTATAATTGCTCGCATTAGCCTTGTCTCTATAACCCCATGTGTGAGCAGATTGCCTTTGATAAACAGTTTATAAAACTTTAAGCAAACACAATAAAACAGTTTTGGTTATTGCACAATAGACAAGCATTAACATAATTAGTTTTTTTGTTACATCAGCTTTTGGAAGGCGCTAAAATATGAAATGAGAGGAATCTTTAACAAACCTTGGTTTGTAAAGACTTGTTTTATTAAAATAAGATAATAAAATAAACACAGCTTTAACCTTAAGTAACCCTTCCAGTTTGGTCCCCCGTGTGAAGATGGATGGCGCATGGGGGTGCTGCAGCTAAAATAATGGAGCGTGTTACAGATCCAGCCTAAATTCCTCCTCAATTCCTAAAACTGGATTGTAATAAATCTTTTTTCTCAGAGTTAGATCCCATATAAGGACATAAAATCTGAAACCTGTAATCAAATATGAAAATCTGCATGAATGGATGAATAGGTTTGGAATCATTTCAAGGATGAGGAAAACGATCTGTAATTTCTCTGTTTTAATTAATGACTGCTTGGTTAATTTATATTGAACTAAAACATAATTATGTTTATCATTAATCCCTAATATTTAACTGAGCGCTGTCTTTTATAAATGGCTTAGTTTGGATCAGGTTTATACATTTGTAATGAGTATTGAGTATCATTGTTCTGCATTTTGGTCTGCATACATTTTTAGGGCCGTCTGTGAAAAGTATGACTGCATTTCATAGAAGTCACAATTTTTCTAAATATTTAAATGATCTCTTGCCTTTATATGCCCATAGTATTAGTGTGTCGAAGCTTTTTTTTTTTTATTCAGTGTAAGGGATTTAAAAACTGATATTTTCCTGTCATAGTCAATCTCATAGATTAGCGAATTGGTTTTAACTCTTTTTGCAGAAATTGGAGCACTTCACAGGAAAAATCTGATTAGTTAATTAAAAAGCATATTTCTTACATAATGGACATCAAATAACCGATTACAAAGCACATATCTATGAGAGCTTTAATGCATCATCCTTGCCCTTGTGAGCATCCTCATTCTGTAATCTATTTGCTGTGGAATGGTTTTGCTCATTGGGTTTGCTGGTTAATGCATGCTGGCTGTGAGGAGCTGGCGTAAAGTATGCCCTCGACCTTTTATTCTGCTGACAGCAGCACTTTACAAGGCTGAGTACGTTTGGAGGGGAGAGCTTTGTGGCGTGTATGAAATCATGTTTGTGTGTCGGAGGGAAAGCATGGGTATGGGAACAGTTGCCTTACGCTGTAGGATGATCCTAACGTAGGCGCTCCCGTTGACTCGACCACTAAAGTGCAACGAGGCGTGCAGATGAAACTCTGCGAATGTTCTCTTTTTGTTTCGGCTTAACTCTTCGAGCGTCCGCCGAAGTCGGCCTGACCTCCATGTTGAGTTTGGCTGTAATGACTCTTGAGAGCTTGTTTGTTTGCAGGCTAAAATCTGTCTGGACATCCGACAGGGTTTGAGTGAGGCCGCGGCTCTTAACCACTACTGCATCATCATCTGGCGCGTGTGTGCGTGTGTGTGTGTGTAACCAGGCTACCGTGTGAGTCAGCGTGTAGCAGGCTGTTAATCCCCCGGATTATGGATTAGCGTACAAGTATTTCTACAAGTAGGTGTGAAGACAGATGTGTGCAAGGAGGACAAGGCAGACGGGATGTAGCTGCAGCCTTACTTACAGCACCTTCAATGTGTTCTAGGGTGTTAAAATTGCTTCAAAAAACCTTACAGCTGTGGGATGAATGGTATTTAACCCAATTTCCTCCAATGCCTCTAAATAAAATATATTTAAATTGCATCCAGATACCCCATACTTGGTTTAAAAGTAATTATGTGAGGTGTCAAGGTTTGTTTAAAACATGCATAGATCAACAGAATCAATAAAATTGCAGCGAAATGTATTTTCATGAAGGTATTTGCTCAAAGGAGACCAATCCAAGTGTATGACTTATTTTGTTATTTTTTTGTTCATTACTTTACAACCCTCGTTGTGGCACTGGCCCAGGGAAGTCGAAAACATGGGTCGGAGTGACACATTGGCGAGGGTGGGAGGAGCTAACGCTGGTCGTAATCACAAAGGTGGTTTGAAAACCAAACTGAAAGAAGGGCATCTAAAAGTTTGAGGCATAAGCCGGCAGGATGCATTATTGAATCTGTAGATGTCTGTTGTTGAGGCAAGTGAGCCTTAAATACATAATTCCTTTCATTTTAATTTAATGTGTAAATCTGTTATGGTTTTTACCATAGTAAAGCTATTTTCACCTATGGCATAAAATCTATACTACTTGCCTTTCCTGATTATGAGCTACTTTTTCTTGATTCAAGTCCCGAGACAAGACTCAAAACGTTTGCGCTTTAAAAGCCAAAGTTGAAGAAATGAGTAAGTTTGCATGTTTCTCACAGAAAAACATCATCTAATGAGCACTAGAGTCTTGCCCACCTCCCTACAACTCTCCATCATCCTGTAAGTGCCGTGCAGAGGCGGAGATTAAGTCCAACACGACAAATTTCTCCTCCTGCTTCGTTTTTCCGCCTTGAGAGAAGTGTTATTTGCATATGTGCGTTCGTGCACATCCTGCAGTTTGACACAGGTTAAATGATGTGATTGTGTGTAGAAAATGTTTTGTTTGGCAGAGATCTGCTCGCCTTCACGGAATAAATGATGTCCTTCTGTACTGATGTAAGCATGTTGGCTGCATTAGTTGCTGCTCTTGTCTGCAGTCCCGTGGTCTTTTCCAGTTTTTATTGTTCATAGCTCCTCAAATACCCGGCCGGCGCGTTGGAACACACTGATCTAGGCCAGTGTCACAGCTCAGAGACTTTGCACTTTGACCCTCCTCCTCCTCTAACGACGCTCCTTCATTACACACTCTCCCTTCGCTAATGAAGGCGCAATCCGAAACCCTGCTGTGCCCCTTTGGCTTTTATTATTAGCATGGAGGAAATCTGGTATACAGTCGAGCAATAAGGTCACAGCTCCTGATTGTACGTGTAAATGAGCGTTATTAGCAGCAGGGTGTACTCCTCTGTTTAGCAAACTAACTTTATAAAGAGAATTAGTTTCAAATTAAAGGTGTTAATAATGCTTTTTGTATATGCCTACTTATTATTTTTGAAAGCTGGCATGAAAACCAGTTCATCATTCTTGCATTTGTTCAAACTGTAAAATAAAGATAGCAGAGCTTTTTAAAATGTCTTGAAGAAATGTGACCTTTGACCTGAAAAAGGCTCCTTGGACTCCCAGGTATTTATCCTCTGACTGTTTACATCCTCAGAGCTGCTGGTGGGGTGGGGGGTCACATGTGGGTCCCTGACCTCTGCGGCTGTCATCAGGGTTGAATTAGTCGAGGTGTGACTGCACGTTGAACCGAGAGCGGAAGGATTTCAAGGCCGCATTGTTGAATTTTTAATTATTCATGGCTCTCTGCAAGAGTCGTTGCGGTGTCGAAACGCGACCCGAGTGTTGTCGTCTGCGGGAGTCCAAAGGCATGCGGTAATCCCTCGTGTGTCAAACAAGTCGGTTGCAAGAGCCAGGAAAACATAGGCGGCAGTCACTGGAGTGGATGAAAAATGAACTATTTTTATTTCATAGCCATAAACGGCAGCGTTGTTCCAATATATCTTGTGTCTCGATTTACTTTTACTTGGTATTTCTGTTTTAAAATAATTACTTATTTTGTTAAGAACTTTTTTCAATTAATGTTTCATTTAAAAATAGGAAAAAAAAACATTTCCTGCTCTTTCAAATTATTAAACATGATTAATGTAAGATATTCTAGGTTGTACTAATTTGACCAAAAACATTGAATTTACTTTATTGCTCTAAATAGACTGGTGTTTATCAAGCCTGGTCCTGGAAGCTCATTGTCTGCAAGTTTTGGACGTTTCGCTGCTTTTAACACACCTCACTCAGATGATTGCGATTCAGCAAAAGCTTGTTAATCAGTCTTCAAATCAGGTCTTTAAAAGCAAGGAAGCATCTCGAACATGCAGGGAATTGTGCCTCGAGGAGCACCAGGGTTGAACGCTGCTATAGAAATAACAAAATTGTAAAAAAACGTCCACGTTGGCTGGTTTAGTATTTGGACCGTCTGCTCCAAAACTACAACCTGATAAATGCTGACCACTAGAAAAGATGTCAACCTAAAGGTTACTGGCAGTTCTTGTGTTTGCTCAAAGTAAGACTCGTTTTCTTTTCAGCTGGCTGACCAGCAGTAGACCTCAACAGGTGGGGGAGGGGTCACGCTATAGTATTCCTATAGATTTTGACACCTTTTCATATATTCAGTGAAACAACAACCTGTTTTCAGATGGCATTGGTCTCATTGTTGCTTGTCAAAGCATGTGCAAAAAGTCCACTTCTCCAGAACCTATACAGTTCACCCTTCTGCCATCAAACTTGCAAACATTTTTAAACCTTTACACCGATTGTTTGGCAACATGGTTGCGAGGTGACTTGACAGCAGGCAACTTAAACTGAATCGGCGACTATTGCATGACGAATACCCTACCTGCGGTTCTCCACAGAAAACCTCTTATAAAGATTTTTTTTTTATATACATATAGACATCCACAAATAAATCTGGTTTGAACCGACCAGAACTGCAAAAGGGCTGCAACTACAGTAAAACTTAAAATAAATGTGAATGGGAACCTGGGAGAAAACCTGTTGCTCACAAAAAGCCTTGAATCTGACATTTTCCTCTAGAGGGTCAACAAAACAAAAAAATTATTTATTTACGCATTTATTTTCCGTAATCTTCTGCGGAAAGACAACCCCCCCTGCTAGATATACATAGAGAATTAATTTATGTATGGGATTTATCTGAGTAAAAGTAATATTTGCAGCTGTCGCAGGTTCAAAGCACTGCAAGCTAACAGCTTAGCGTCCTACATTATTCTGAGGGACGTAGCGATTTGCATGGTGTTGTAGAGATGTTTCTCTGTTGAATGGAATAAGGAACTCCATCTACTCGTGTTTGCGCTCTGTCCTGTGACAGAATGGTGGTTCATTTACTCGCCGTCCCCTCTAACCTCCGCAGTACGACTGCCAGGACGGTTCTGTGTAACCAGCTGGAGTGCCGGTTTATTCTTTTCACCCGTCTTTCGAACCATCTGTACTGTCAGTCCTAGAAGGCGGGGTGTGGGCTGCTTCAGTTCACTCTAAGCTGAACTTTTCATGCTGCATTTGTCTCCATTTTGTTTCTTAGACAATTAAAACGAATGGGTTACATGAAACTTCTGCACAGGCTTTCTCCTCTCTCTGCGAACCGTGCCAAACACTTCAGCTGTCATCTCCTTCTAACATACGTTTCTTTAGAAGTCACAGCACTTGCCAAGCAAATGTGTATACTGGGGAAGGGAAGAGACAGGGATGCAGTCTCCAGCGTTGCCATACCAGACGGAGCCATCGCCATGGTAGCAGGTTTGGCAGACTGTGCAGCCGGCCGGTCTCCAGAAACGGAGGAGCTCGGCAAATCCTCATTCATGACTTTAGTGGTGTTTCAATGTTTCAGTCTTTGTTAGTAGTTTCCACGAAACAGAAGCGTAATTGACTGATTTGTCTTTTCCCGTTGACATCCGTTAATGATTTAAAACCGCCACGTCTGTCCTGTGAACCCAGGTGCAACACCGTGTGTCGGGTCAGGTGATGGCTCTGAAGATGAACATCTTGGCCAGCAACCGGGCCAACATGCTCAGGGAGGTCCAGCTCATGAACAGACTATCGCACCCCAACATACTCAGGTAACTACAAAGATGGAAATCAGTCAACAAGATGAATGACTAGAAATACTTGTTTTGTTTAGATTGAATTGATCCAAATGCTTCCTGTTGTCTTTGTCTCCCTGCAGGTTTATCGGGGTGTGTGTCCATGAGGGACAGCTGCATGCTCTCACAGAGGTAAGATTGTGATGGTGCAGATCACGGCAAAAATGGATCACTCTTATCCCTTTGTTTCCGGTCAGCAGTAGCTAGTATCAGAGACACAGCAGCAGAACTGGAAAATACACTTTGATTAATCCATTTGTGATTTTTTTCCCAAGTTTACATACAAATAAGCATTAGATGATCTCTACTAACACTGTCAGGCTGTTGCTCTTTACTGTATCAGACTAAGATTGCATGGAAGTTTAATTGTTTTTGTTCCTTCAAAGTGAAGCTGCAGAGGGAACAATGCCAAAGCAAGTTAACCAGACAGAAAAAGACCAAAACCTTGGCGATGCTGCCCCTTCCCCCACCTGTTGCTGCAAATAGCCAGTCAGCTGTCTGAATGAAGAATGCTACAAATTTCTCTTGCAGCAACGACTTATGTGGACGTTTTTAAAGGTTATCACTCTAAAATAAAATAAAAAACAGTCCTGGTTTGTAAAATGAGCGCCAAACATTAAATTCAAGCTTTTAAGGACTAGTTTGACTTTTTAACACAAGATGCTTTTGTTCCCTTATAAACAGCAAAATGCCAAAAGACAACATTTTTGCAGAACTAAATATGTATTTTAAAATTATTAATAAATGTAAGATGCTTTGATTATACATTTTAGCTTTAGTATATGTAATAAAAGCCAATACCTTTTATAAAATCTATGGATACTATAAGAACCTTAAAAAAAAACAACCTTTTTTCTGTTTTAACTGAAGGCCTTTATGTTGTGGTGTCCATCTTCGTTGAACATTTTGAAATAAATTCTAATAAACTGAAGGGGTTTTACTTGTGGTCAACTGTGTGAATCTGACCTTCAACGGAAGGGACCAGTTAGATCAGAGGACCATTCACTAGACTGTCTCAACAGTCGGACTCTGGGTAAAACAATAATAGTTTTAGTTTAATTATCATCCTCCTTAGATCTAATGTATTAAGGTTTTTTTTCTGTTTTTATTTTATTTTTTACCCGACCCACTGACTAGTAAACATAGAGCATCTGTTCCTGTCTGACCACGGAGACTGGGAGACAGAATCACTTGCATAAACACACAGAGGTCCGGCAGGATGTTTAATTGGTTTCTTAACATCTAATCAGTTCACCAGCCGTTACCATGGCTCCCGGCAGCAAATGATGACCAAAACGATCGCCTGCAGTGAAACCTGGTGCACTCGCGTCCCCATTGCTACTCCGCATCGTTTATTTTGATGTTGTCGTGTTTTTCTTAAAGAGACAGCCTGAGGTTTAGTTCCTTTTTTGGCATGAATGAATTTGGCAGTTAGTGAGTTGGAAACTTGAAGACGTGCTGATGAGGAAAAGGGGAAATTCAAGCAACCTTGTGATTAAGTTTTGTTGCAAAACAACTTGTTTCTTAAGTTAAGTGGTGAGGGAGAGTTTTTATATTTTATTCAGCTGTTCTTGGACTTTAATGTCTTTTATATTTCCCATTAGTTTTATAAATTAATCCGTAGAGGTCTAGTTTAAGCAACTGTTTTGAAGAATAGTCTGGCCTGTGTGGCTGAAAAAGGGGAGCAGATAGACAGACTCCTGTGTAACAGGTGATTTTATTTACAAAAAACTAACATTGGTCTGCTTAAATACCTTTATGCCCTTCAGACGCAAATCAGTTCAGATAGATTATTCCATTTTACAGGGATATTCTAAGAAGATTACTAAGCTGCAAACAAAAAAAAAGATATCTCTTCGTAGCAAAAACCTGTGTTTAATATTTTACTATAAGTTGAAACTAAATACAGGCTATCAAAACAAACCAAAGGTTAACTTAATAATTTATAAATAGTTTTCTTCTCCCCTCTTCACCTGATCCCTCCTGAGAAATCACTTCCTCCAACCTAGCACTACAGGAAGTTAGGCCACACCCCCTCTAGTTTCAGAAATGCAGGTAAGATTTAAGGTGACAAACAGCCACATGTAGTTTTAAGCAGAGTATATTAAACCCATCACTTATTTGTAACAAAGTTAAATTACAAAATCTAAAACGACTTAAACACAAACAAACCTGGGGTAATGCATGTCTGTAAACTGAAGGATGAGGTAAGACAAACAAAACAAAATGGTGGTAAAAATCAATAACGGTGTTCCTCTATTTTACCAGGGTTTTTCATAATTAGCAGTCTGCCCTTGTCGCTGCGTCTAAAGCGAACATTTTTTTTGTTGTCGTTGCATTCTCTCCTCCGATGGTCCAGTACATCAACGGTGGTAACCTGGAGCAGCTGTTGGGCAGCGACTTGTACCTGTCCTGGAGCGCACGGCTCAACCTGGCTCTGGACATCGCACGCGGACTGAAGTACCTGCACAGCAAGGGCATCTTCCACAGGGACCTGACGTCCAAGGTCTGCTCCAACGCTGCCTTTCAAAGTTGTATTGCGTGCAATAGTTGCCAACTGCTGCACACACATGAGAACATATGCAAATATGCAAGTTTTTAATCTTGGGTCTGGACATATTTTTGCAGAATCTGAGAGATTTTAAAGCACTGCAGTCATGCAAACAGATGTGTAGCTCTTACTTTGCTTTAGTCTGAATCTAGCTTTTGGACAGCAACTAGTTGGTAGATCAAGCAAGTTCAAAATGAAGATGATCCTCTGCTGTGTACTGCCTAGTTTGCCTCAAACATTGACTTTAACTACAACCTGAAGGCAACATAATCTAAGATCTACATGATCTAGAGAAGGCAGAGTTACTGAAAAGAAGCTCCTAGATGCAGGTCCTCTCCAGTTTTTGTTTTAAGCGTTGTTTATTTTGATAGAAAGAGCTCTAATTTCTTATCTTACACTACTTAGTTTTAACATTTTTGTTGTGATAAGGTTTTTTCACACGTTCAGATTTTATTCATGTGCATTTTGTTACTTTTTTGGCTTTGCAAATGTAGTTTTAATGCTTTTTAAAAATCTTTTAATAAGAAGCACATTGTGTCTCTTGGTGTTTTATAAATGTGCAATATGAATAAGAGGTGGAGTTTGATCTCTGATTATTTTACCCTTTGAAAGCAATTCGTTGCTCCAGGAGTTACCTGGTTTGTATCACTGTAGTAAATGGGGACAAATTAAAAAGTTGCACGACACATTTGCACTTTAGTTTGTTTGTTTAAAATGACAAACTATGTATATTTGTTTTATTTGATGCCATTTCCATAATAATTCACTGCTTTACGTTTGTATGTCACGTTAGATCTCGGTAAACTACGCTGAAGCTTGTCGTTCTAGCAAAAGAAAAAACATTGGCTACCATCGTGATGATCTCTCCCGTGCAATGGGATGGAAAACATTCGGTGGTGACCCGCGGTTGTGACCTGTGAACTCTTTTGTGCAGAACTGTCTGGTGCGCTTGGAGGGCGCCGTGTGCTCAGCAGTGGTGGGAGACTTTGGCCTGGCAGAGAAAATCCCAGATTACAGGTCAGTCCATAAAAATCTAACCCTCTATAAACACTCTGATTAGATAAACTCAAATCGCATTCCTTCACTTCTCTGCCGTATCTCTGAAAACATTTCTCACACAAATTCTCCTTTTGTTTTCGCCCCTCTTCGACACATTCAGATGAGACGTAGACGCACACACAAAAATGGAAGAATTAGTCACACTGGATTTAACTTTTAACTGCATCCAGACACTAGTCTCCTCCGAATGTTGTGATCTGACGCTTGTAAAGTAATTAGACAGATGGAATAAATACTGACGGCCAGGGAGCCTGCAGTTCTGCTGCTCCCATCGCCCCGTCTGCTCCTCTGTGTTTGCAGCTGCATTTAATCACATTTGTCCAGCGCATGTAATTTACAGTCGTTCTGCACTGTGTGACTAGAAACAGAAGTTTTATTTTCTTTAGTTTTTGTTTTTTATTCCTAGTGACTTCATGTCTCCAGAATTGGTTTGAGATCAGATTCTGTACTTAGCAACTTGAATCACCACAATGTGGAAACACGTTTCGTTTCAGGGAGCAGAAAAATGCTACGAGTGAAATGAGTCTCTTGGCTACAGTTATGTATTTGTCTAAATGTGTTTGGCACCAAGTTCATATGTGGAAACGATTATATTTAAACCTTATTAATGAGCACTAACTGTAATGTTGAATCTGGTATCAAGTAAGTAAACCTGCAGAAAAGATTAGTGTGAATTTTAGAAGCTGCGTTTACTAACTATATATATATATATATATATATATATATATATATATATATATATATATATATATATATATATATATATATATATATATATATATATATATATATATATATATATAT
>JAVLVB010000031.1:1593488-1633397 GCA_032876305.1 Orestias chungarensis
TATATATATATATATATATATATATATATATATATATATATATATATATATATATATATATATATATATATATATATATATATATATATATATATATATATATATATATATATATATATATATATATATATATATATATATATATATATATATATATATATACATATATATATACATATATATATATATATATATATATGACCTATTTACATTGGGATATTGTTAAGGAAAATAGGCAGAGGGTTCATTCGTTAGTGAAACATAGCAGCAGATAATTTGTTTTCATGATCTAGAGGAACCAAACCAAAAGTGCAAAGTTGAAATTTATATGTAGGATTTACCCATGTATTCGATTGAAATTTTCATAAGATATATTTATTTTATTTAGGGTGATCAAACCTGAGCTGTTTAAAACTCCAACTGGTGTAGAGATACTTATATGTCTTAGAAGGTTAAGTTCTGCTATTTCCTTCCTATTTTAGATGATGAATTTAGATGATTTTAGTGCTTTGTGAGGGAAGGTAAGGCAAATGTATTTGTATAGCGCATTTTATAAACAAGACAATTAAAAGTTATCACATAAAGATTGAAAAGTGTTTTACAGATAACATTTAAAAAAATTAAATCAAGAAAGCACAAAAAGATGTTTAAAAAGTAAAATTAAGACCAAAGGAAATAGTTTATATACATGTTTTCCATCAGTAGGTTTTGTGCTCTTATTTTCCATGTAACGTTTTATTTCCTAACCCTGCCTTAAACATCTCCAGAACTTTCTCTATGACGACCACAGTAAGATTTGATGTTTTTTGTTTTGTAAGAAACCTTTAACGACAGAAACTGAACGTCTCTTTTCACAATGGAAATAAATTACCCCTGTGGATGAGATTTGATCATTTATGAAGGTAAGTCATTGGAACAGATTTTATTTAGGGGCACCAGCATAAAAGAGGCTGGATTAATTTCCATATTTACACATTTCTCAAAACAAATACAGCCTGAAACTCCATATGAAACATAATGAGTCCGCCTAAACCTCACCTTGAGCTTGCAGTACCTCTGGCGTCCCAGATGGCCTTTACAGGTGGCCTGTAGGTAAACCAGCCACCCAGTCACCTGCTGATCTCTCTGCTGCTCCAGGTATTGTAGCACACCTCTCTTCATGAAAACCTGAGGCCCAACCAAGGGAAAAAATCTTTCAATCAAGAACCAAGAATTAGTTTATTTATATAGCGCCAATTTAAAACAGATGTCGTCTCAAGACACTTCACAGAAAATCAATTAAAATAAAAGATACATCATAAACAAATCAATTTGAAAAAGTTTCCAATCTAAGGAACCCCAGCAGATTCATGGAGTCATTGACTTGCAGCATTCACTCCTCTGGAATCAGCGGACAGAAACAATGGCTTGTGTTGTCGTTGACTTTACAACAATCCCTCATTATTGACCAGTTCCCGCTTTGCTGACAGACAGTTCCAAAAGTGCTCTCACCCTGCTGGCGCCGACCACGATCCTGTTTTTATCTGCATCCAGCTCAACCAGCAGCTCCTCCACCGCCTGACGCAAATGGTAAAAACGTAATCGTTCTGAGTTTATTGTGTTTTTGTTAATGCAAGCAGCAGCGCTTCACTTTCCTACCTTTCTCTCATCGTGGCTGATAAACATTGATGCGTAACGCTTCATAATGGGAGGAGATAGAGCCTGAAAATGACACCTGAAGTCACTGAGCGTCATGTTTTCTGGATAACCTGTTGACAAAGAGAGACAGCAAAGAAGTCTGGGTTTCACATATTACTTTAATATCTTCATTGTTTCAGAGTCTGTGGCTATTTATATCTTTATATGGTAGTTTTTTATTAAGTTATGCAAATCTGTATTTATGCAATCTTAAAAAGTAATCAAAGTGTATGAATCTTCTGATGCCTTCTGCAAGTAGGTTAATACACCGTGTCCAAAAATTCAAATCATCACCAACCTTTATGATGCTTTACGATGAAAACCGTAAATTTACACCATACATTTCGCAGTGTTTTTTTAACGATATCATTTCAAGTTTGACTAAAATCTCTTAAGATTGGTTCTGGCAACTTGTTAAAATATTTGCTATAAAGAATTAAAGCACTTCTGCGGGGAAACGGAACTAGTTCAAACCGCTTACTTGTAAACTGAACCTAGGAAGATGGCGAGTGATTGTACACTAGATTGATCAATCATTTACACATTTATTTCTGAAACATCTAAATAAAGGCAAGAATGGAAACTCAGGCAGCTAAAATTTGCCTAATGTTGGTCATAGCTGTGAAAATAGATGTGATATATCTGTAAGCGGGTTTTGATGTAGTCACTCCACTTTTATTTATCGCTAGTGATGTTAATTGTTGTATCTTCAATAATCTGTGTTTCTGGATTTGTTTATTTCACCACATGTTTATGATCTTTGTTAATATTCCTGATAAGATTTAACTGTGCTGAAAAGATGCATACACACCCACACAAAAATGTGGTTTTATGTTATTCCATGATCCATAAAATAAGTTGCCATTGTTTTTTGTCAATGTCAATTTCCCCCTAAACATTCTAAAACAACAACAACAACAAAAAAATACACACAATCTTTTTCTGATCACTGTATGACTGAAACCTTTCTGTAACAAACTGTCAGATCAATGATTGTAAGTTCATATTTTTCAAAGCTGGTTTGCTTGTCGTTCCTAAATTATATGAACTGATGCTTGAGTAAACGTGCTAACCTGTACGGTAGATTTGCAGGGCTGAAAGGATCTGGATGGAGTGCAGCTGCACTCTGAGTGCGGGCACATCAAAACTGCCACTGTTCGATTTTGCACTCACACACTGCAGGAACACTGGCCTGGCTCGACGAATCAGGTTGACCACAGCGTCCTGCAGGACAATGAGTCAGATAATGAAAGCTATAACACTTCTGGAGCAATCTCGGAACATATTGGCAGTAATGTAACACTTACTGCCTGCAGCTTCAGTGCTATACATTGAGAGTGTCTACGTATTGCTGCCATGCCACCGCTGAAGGTTTTCCGGATGGTCCCATTCCTCTGTAGAGCGCGCTGACTACCACCCTCTAATCCGCCCAGACCTCGACACAGCGGGGGCAGGGAGATTCTGGGGGTGAACATGGCCTTCACTACCCCTCTAAGAAAGGTAAAGAGGGAAGCTGCTCATCACATGTTACAAACGATTGCTGATCAGATACATTTCTTCTGGTAAGACAAATGAATATTCATTAGAGCAGACAGAGCATCTGCATAGCATACCATGAGATCAGGTATTACTGTTACTGGTGCCATATTTGAGTTCAACCATTGTTGATTTTGATTGTGCTTACACTCCTAAATCCTTAAAACCGGCAATAAAGTGCATAGGATAACCAGACTGTAAGAGCTTTATTCTACCTAAGGAAGTTCATCTTCCCATAACATAGTAAATACAGTTTAAGCGTTTCAATATTTAATGTTTTTTGGTGGCAGTTCCTGTCTTGTAACAATGTATGTCTACTTTTAATGATTATACTACTAATTGTAAATTTCCTCCCCCAAAGCCCATATCTGCAAACTTACCAGTCAAGTGCTGCATGTTTAATGAACAATATGTAATTTCTTTATCTAACAAAAGATAGATGGTAGTAAAATAGGACCAGGTTAATAAAAATACAACAAAGCTACAATTCAGTAGAACAAAAAACTTTCCAAACTGACATGGTGGAGTTTTGGAGCAGAGAAACGGCATTGAGAGCAGACTGGTTGATCTGGATCCGACCAAACCATCCACTGAGGTCATAACGGACAGGGTCACGTCCCATCAGGTGGTTCACCTCGCACTGCAGCGGCTGCTCACACTGACGCACTGCAGAGACACGCGGGCTGAAATATGTCAGACTGCATGAAAACAGTTGTTGTAGTCAGCTCTTGCTCTGATCATATACACAGGCATGGACGTAATTTTTATTTATTTATATTTGGGGGGAGGGGGGGTTAGGCAGGGGACATGTCCTCTGCACTTTTTACTGTCCATAAACAATGTTCCGCTACACTACACCGAACTTGGACCAAGCGGAAAACAATCGCTCAAGCTGTAGCCCGCTTCTCTGAGTTTAGTGCGCCCACCAGCGCTTGATTGGCTCTCTGTTGTTTGGATCTCTTGTGTGATTTGCTGTCTCCACTGTTACTCCTTAGAAGCTACGTTACAATCATCTGTCGCAATGCTGAATTTGGTCTTGGATTGGAAGGTCATAGTGCTGGAGTCTTAAGCGCTATCGTAATTATAACTATATGGTGGCAGGGTTTATTTTTTCAGCTTCTTGTTAGTTGTTGGATTTTTAAGAATTCTTAAATGGTCCAAGAGTTACGGTTTTAAAGGGCACGTAGTTTGGTCATTGGATGGAATCTGCTACTGTAAGTTGGACATTTGTTTGTGTGATTGGGTCGGCTAAGGCAGAAGGGCTGTAATATCAGATGTGTTCATTACGCATTTGTGTTCATGTGCCTGAGTCTAGCGCCATGCAGTAAGCAACATTTTTTGAAATGATCAAGCTATTTATGAGATATATTAGCTCTAAGCCTTCCTGAAACCTGAGCAGTATTGACAGCTGTCTGGTTTCCAGTACTACTTTAAAAGTTGTGGTGTATGATAAGAAATGCATAGTAGGTGGAGACGATGTTGCCACAGCTATCATATCCGGGCTTGATGTCAATAATTCGAATAAAACGCAGACTCTGCTCATCCTGTGCGAATGTGCCACAAGTAACACAGAGCTGGGGGGGAGTGGGTAATTGGAGCTAATAGGCACTACGGGATTAAGAAAAAAATGATAATGTTTTGCTGCATGCTTAATAACCAGTCACACCAAAAAAGGAACCATTAAACGTAAAAGTAACAATTGAAACCTAGTAGAACTATGAGAAACATGGTAAACTGATTTACAAGAGTTTCGTTAAAAAATATGTGCCCCCACCTCCCCACCCCCACCTTTTAAAGAAAAATGTTGTCCATGCACACAGGGATCCTTTCTGGTCCTCTCTGTGTTTCTGTTTGTGTGTTTCATATTTACCAGTGTTGCTGTAGTACTGACAGACTCTCTCAAGGACGACACTTTCACTGGAAGAGGCTGTCAACATCTCCTCATCCAGAACCCACAGCAAACCTCGAGGATCTCCATCTGCTGCCCGAACCTAAAACAACCCAAAGGCTAAATCAAATACCCACTTTTTTAAATGGACAAAATACTTCAGTCATTGTATTTTTTTACTCTTATGTTTATGGTGTCTAAAATAAAAATTCAAAGCAGACAATAAAATATTCTCTACTTTTATTTTAAAAATAAAAGAAGTAGTACTTGTTTTCACTTTTTTTTTGCAGCTATACAACTTGGCTGTAATAAAGTCCTAACGAGCACAAACAGTTAAAAGGGTGAATTGTTAAAAGACCTCAATCTTTGCTCCAAATAGATTTTCCTCAGAAATCACGTTATTTGCAGAACCACTCAGGATGCAAACCGAGAACTTTCACTGGGTTCCATAAGACCCTAAAGAGGGCATTTCAAAATTAACACCGTGATCTTCTACGCCAGGAATCTTCGAGTTAAAAGTTGGAAAATTTGGGAGATATTCCAATCCTACTGAATGACAATGCTAATTCCTATTAGCCAGCTCGCTGATAGCAGTTAATTTCTCAATATTTCTTAAACTCAAACACCAAAGCAACCCGCTCACAAGCACGTAATGTTATTATGTATGGGAAAAATTCTACGTGAGGGGGAAAAGTTTGTTTGTTTTAGCTGCTAGCACTCATTTGAAGGTAAGCTATGTTGGATTTTTGGAGATTGGTTAGAAACCTTCTTTCTCTGCCTGAATTCTAACTTTAAGACTTTTCAGTGAGCTCTTGTTTCCTGAATTGGAGTTTGGAAATATATGATTCCCACAGTGTTACTTTTCTTCTTGTCTTTTTTTTTATGACAAAACAAATAGGAAACCCCCTTTAAAGGTCAAAGATTTCCATTTGTGGTTGAGGACAAGGCAAAAAGCCTATTCTATTCTTTTTCAGGCCATTCTGGCAATTATGATCATTGCAAAAAGTTCAATTTGTGCCTATAACCCCCATATGGTTAAAAATTGCAGATGCATCTTTTAGTTTTTAAATTACCGGCAGTCTGACAGTCATGTTGGATTTATTCAACTTTACATCATTTTTGTGAGTCCATCACATAACTCTGCACTGGCAGAAGCCGACGTGATACATTTCAACAGATACAAAGACTGGAACAATGCAGAGTTTAGCTTTTTTTTTCTTAGCTTCCTTCTTCTTGTTGTGATCTTGAGAAAATACAGTCAGATCCCATTATTAAACGACTTTAAAATCTTTCCAAAGATGGCAGCATTCATTTTTAATTCCATGAATATTATACTATTGTGTGATGTCTACTATCTTCTGTCTGCTGGTTTATTTGTTGTAAACCATTTACAAAGAGATCTGAGGGTGTCAGCATTTAGTTAGAACAAAAGATCGGACTTCATCAAAAAATCAGATTTGGGCATCAACACCTGCTTTCTAAATGAAGCCTACATTACTTTCATAGACAGAATATACGAAGTGTTTGTAAAACGATGCAGGGAGCAATGTCATAACTTGTGTGGCGAATCTTTGTCTGCGTTTGACATCCTTTACCTGCGGTGGCGACTGATCGATAGATGACACAACTTCTGAGAAACTGCTCTCAGGACACTCAAACTCCACATGGATTCTCTCCTGCAACAAAAAAGAGATACAGAAATCTAAATACTTACATAGTTTCCTCATCAATTTATCCAAAAGATATTCATTTCCTGGATTGTTTTTTTTGTCGTTTTTTTGGCAGACTTTAATACATGCAGGTTATAAATTACTAAAATGCTCAATGATCAAACTTGTAGAAGAAGTACAGCAAAGGAACTAAGAGTTTATATACCATAAAGTCTGAGTCACTGTTGCACTTTCACTGTCGTGATTTATAAAATAATTGTGAATCTTCTCCAGGGAGGGGGAGTTAAGTGACTTTGAACATTGAGATTTTCAAACAAAACCATCCCAGGTTTAAAGAGAAAGGCAAAAAAACAAGAGAAACTATCTCTACCCGGCTTTTGCTGGTGCTTTGCAGATTTCATTGGTCAGACTGAAGATACGTTCATGACGATAGAAAAGCAACAGCAGCTCTAAAGCAAACTATATAACAAATTTAGGCAGAAATCTCTAAACACATCTAATCCTGAGACAGCATTATTACAACAGGAGAGCACATCACTGTTTTTAGCAAAGAACAAAACACTGAAGTCAAAATGTTAAAAGACGTAGTTAAAAGGTAAAGAAAAGCCTCCTTTGTGATTAGCCTGGATTTCAGCTGGAACATTTAGAGGGGTTGGTCCAAGTTATATGGAGTATCACAAATGCACAGATTCATCTTGCCTTGTATAAAACCTTCAGGCTGCTGGAGGAGATTTTTTTTTGGAACACGTTTGGCTTTTTAGTGCCAACTGAACATTATTTATACCCCACAGCTAACCTGACTGTGCTACATCCAGACAATGTTAAACTTTCCCTATCGGTTTCTTATTTATTGTGCATTTACACTTATATTACTTCAAATATTCTTTCTTTCTGTTAATGTTTGTGTTGGTTTCAGTATTGAGATTGTGTACATCTAATCTTTCCTCTGCTGCCTCTCTTTCTCAACTGTCACTATTTACCTGTGATTAGCTGGTAAAGAGTTGTTCTGGTTTTCATGTCATTCTCAGCTTCTTTCTCTGTACATATAGCATAAAGCTCCCTTTCTTCATTGCTCCACCAATACTCTCCATGACTGACTCTGATCTTCTAAGCCATTACCCAGATCTTCCTCATCTATGTGCTGTTTCCTCTGGTGTCCTTGAAAGTTTTGTTTAGCTCCATTATTTAAACATTTTGCACTGAACCAGCCACCTCCAATTATCTTGACCTTGGTTCCACTAAAATAATTTTGACAGAATACTGTAGATGATCACCTCCGTTGTTGAAGAACAACAGTCTAATAATCTTTTTATCATCTGAAGCCAAAAAGTAGCTGGCACAAAACATTGGAACCTAATAATATATCTGGTGAACATTTTCTACCTCCAGTGTTACTTCATGTAAGCAGATGTTCAAACTCCTATTAGTCCCTCATTCTAATAAAAAAAAAAACATGACATATTGGCTTAATACCTCTACAATATCGTAAAAAATATATATATAATGTACCTGCTCATGTTAAAAAACAATAAAAATAAAACACTTTACTACTACATGAGCATATACTAAACAGGCTCATACATAACTAATCAGACTCCAACTTTTGACATTTTATTTAGTTACAGTGACAAACTTAAGTATTGTTGTTGTTATTTTTTTATTTTTTATTTTTTTTGGTGGGGGTTTGTAATGTGAGAGGAAACAAATTCATGTTTTCAAGGTTCCATATTTAAAAATCAAAATTAGATATTAGAACGGCCTATTTCTAGGCTTCATTTTATTCAGATTCAAAGACAAAACTTGAAGACTGATAACAGAGCGCTTCAATCTGACTGAGCTTGAAATAATCATCTCTTTTATAGTCTATACAAATGTGCTGCACTTTTGTGGTGCATCACATAAAATCTCAATGAATTCGGGTCGCTTAGTTTAAACGTTTTAGATTTAGTAAAACAACGAGCGGCGGTGCTCCATGTTACCTGTGCGTATCTCTCCAGTGAGTGTATGAAGGTGTGTGAGTGATAGTGCTCCAGCAGACGTTCTTGCAGGTAATTATGACACAGCTCAGACCAGCTGGCCCCTCGCTCCTCTGCAGAGTGTCGGGGGTTCCTCAGGCCTGGCGTGTCCACCACCATCACAGACGCCAACGCCAGCTGCTCACTGCTCAGAGCTCTGCTCGCAAAACATAACCAGCATCACTTCATGTCTTTTTGGGTTTTTGTTGTCAGAACACAATGTTTAAATGACTCTCTTTTATGTCTCTGGAATCACTTTGTAACTGGTCTCCCTTTTTTGTATGAAATTAAATGTTCTTATGCTGCACAATCGAAGAAAAGAAAACAAAAACACTTGTGCAAAAATGTCAGCTGAAAGACCTGGATGAGGTTTGGGATGTAGTCATACCTGTTGATGAGTGAGACTATAGCAGTGAAGAGCTCTTCATAGAGACCAGCAGCCATTCCCTCCACACACTGAGAAGCTGATAATCGGGGACCTGCAGAAACAGTCACCAAGCAAGTACATGAGCCTGTGGTCATACACCTGAACGGCGGCGCGGCCATTTACAGTTTCATTGCAAGGATACAGTCTAATGACACATCCATCAGCTGGATTTCAGCAAACAGGTTCCATATATCCCATCTTTGTTTAACATTTTCTTTCTCACCCCCTTCACACTCGTTTCTTTCTCTGCCCACCCCGGTGGCTTTCTGCAGCAGCTGGCGCAGGTGATGTTTGAAGACCGCAGTCTCCAGCTCCTCCACCTCACATCCCAGGATTCTGCTGGCCGCCTGGGTGCTGTCGAAGTTCACAAACTGCCTCCTGCCCACTGAACAAACAAAAGGAATAAATCCTGACATCTGCTTAAAGATACAGCAGAAATGATGTGTTGTCCTTCCGTAAACCTCAACATTTAGAAGGTTCAGGGGGGAAAATCTATCTAAGACCACATTGATATAGTCAACATTTTATTTTGGCAGAGTGTAATTAGTCAATAATTGTATTATTGAGTAGATCACGAATGTATAATAGTTATAAATGTGTCACTAGCCTTAGGTTCAAAAGGAATGAAGTAAATATAACAAAAGCTAAAAATCCAATAAATTAACACAAATAGATGGACTTGAAGACCCGTACTCTAAAAGATGTCCATGGCCTAAAAGGCGTCTTTGTAAAGGAAGACCATCCAGAAATTGTTTTATTGGATTGTTCGAGATCAGTGTGTTAAGTTTCATTCACCTTACTGTTGAAGTAGAAGAGGTGGGTTCAAGCTTCAAAAGAAGTTCTACACTAAACTACGTCCAAGTAAAAGTAAATATTAGCCAACCATAAAAGAAAGAAATACTCAGAGTAAAACAGCAGGGCACTCAGTTAATGAGAAACAGATCATAGCCTGATTTAATGTTTTACAATATCATAAGATAGAATAAAAACAAAGCAATTTGCAATTTCAGAATATGATAACTAATTTTAAGCAGAAGAAACATTTGTAATTATTTTCAATATGAAACCAGAATACTAACTGAAGACAACGTGTAACCGGATGAAGGAGTTTCAGTGAAAATAAACAATGTTTTCTGCACCGTCTTGAACTACAAATGACAGTGAAGCAACCGAGCTTGGTTACTTTAACACATTTTCCACATTTTTGTTCTTCCTTTAGTGGCGTACGGTGCGGTGGGTGCGTAGATTTCCACATTATGAGGAGATCTGATCCACCTTTCAGCTGAACTACAGCTGTAATTAAATGAAGCTTGATGTTAAGGCTAACAGCCATTCATTCACTTGTGAAAACCTTAACGAGATGCTTAGCGTGTGACTGATGACGTTGCCTATTCAATGTGTCACCTTTGCAGGCCCCAGCAGCTCCCAGGTGGTAAATCGCAGCCAGAACATGCCAGATCGCCTTCTGCTCTCTGGCTGAGAAGCTCAGCGTTTCCATGGCAGTCAGCAGCTTGGTGAAGGCAACAGACGCTCGCTGTTTTTCTTCAACCTGTGTTCATAATGACAAAGAAATAAAATAAAAGGTTGATGTTCTGTCAGCGCTGCTTAAAATGGAGGAGGAACAGTTTAGTCACGACACAGATCAGATAGCTATCCTTTCTCTACTTACTGTTGATTGGTTAAAATGGTCTACTTGTTCTTCATATTTATAGAACAATCTAAGATTAATTTAATTTACTGCTATTTAATTCAAAGCAGGTTACTGTAATCTGGAAATGTTAATGTTTTAGTGTATTTACTGTATTTAATGTAAAACCTAACCTAACATCGCATTCTTAGTTATACTTGTGAAATTAGCATCTTGTACAACCTGAACAAAAGCATATTTTAGTCAGTATTGTTGCTTCTAAACCTATAACAATCATCCAATAAACGGAATGACATCAGTTATCTAGTTAGAACCAACACTAAATAGGGAACACTTGTCCATAGTTCACTTAGTTATACCACCAGGGGGCAGAGTTGTATAATTTTATAAGTACCAAAACTTTCTTTTTTGTCTTTTTTATTGAACAGAATTTGTTTTCATCATCCTAGGTATGTTTTTCTTGTCTGTAAAAGAAATTTTTAAATATTTGTATTTGTTTTTAGCTCTTTGGAAAAGAATCATAATTATTATAACTGCTGATGAGCATACTGTAGCTTCTCATTGTCCATAAAGCTCCTACATCAGATGACAGGTTTAGCATAGGACATTTAATGCTAATTAATACACAAGTATTATTAAATCCACTTTAAAGTGCTGGGTCGATAATTTCTGCTTGAGTAATTTCTGGCTATTACATCACTACACTGTTATTCCAGAGGTTGCAAACTTAAACAGAGTGAAAGAATATTAAAAAATAAGTAACAAACAATTTTCTGAAATATTTTATAATATGTAGTTTTTTTGAAACTCCACACAATCAGTTATCAAAGCTCTCTTTGTTCCCATTTGAATGAGTCACTAATTGACATGAGCAGCAGCAGCATGAGTGGGAGTCCGGTCACCTTCAGCAGCAATCAGTGCAGCTAAGAGAACAGAGCTGAATCCATCTAAACGCTGCTGCTGCTGAGGCTCTCTGAGACACGCTGCAGCTGGGTTTCATATGTTAAGGTCAAAGCAGCGACACAGCAGCTGGTAAATGAATGCTGTGGTTTTCAGTGTGTTGGTGCACAACAGAGAGCGTTTTATTTATAAAACCCAACGGTTACGCAGCAGAGAACAATCTACCATGGGAGATAAATATGTTTTTTGTTCTCAAACACATGCAGGTTGGGTTTTGCATTGTAAAGTTTATGTCTTTTTGAACTGCATTCCACAGTTTTAAAAGGATTCAGTGTCCTTGTTATTCTAAGAATTATGATAAATGGCATCTGAGGTCCTTTTATTACAAATGAAGAAACCTCTGTGCAAGCTGTTGACTGTAGGTTTTGATGGCAAATCTGGAAAACATACTATGTGAAGAGAAGATGTTGTGAACTGCAGACAAAGAAGTTTTAGACATATTCCTTTGTATTTCTGCCATTTTTGTTTTTGAAATATACAGTATTTACTTTTTCAATTTTAAAAGAGATATCCATCCCAATCTTTGAAAGGTTTTCAGACTTAACATTTTCCACATATTGGAGTCACATCTTAAAGAAAAAGAATATTGAAATGTTGGAACACTATTATGTTAAACACTATGTTCCAAATGTTTAACTAATACATTTCTGACTCCACATTCATCTCTGGTCTCCTTCACTACAATGCAGATGAATTTGTAGTTTTTTACACAGAACGCCCCCAATACTGTGAGAAAGTTTGATCAAAAGCAATCCCACTGTTTGATGCCTGGAGGGAAGTAACTTTGCATGGAGCTGGTTTAGCAACACTAGCTAGGTAAATAAATAGTCTCTTATCAGTCTGTCGGAAAATTAAAAAAAAGCTTTGTGTCCCCTTAATCCTTGCATGGCATCTCCACCCCTGGCATCAAATTTGAGAAACTGAGAAGTAAAAGAAATTAGCTTTTCTGAGTAGAAAAAAAACAGCTAGAAAGTTCTGAGAATTTCTACAGTTACATAAGTCCACATGAGATGCTTGAGGGATCAGCAGAGTCTGGGCGGCTCTTCCTTTTTCATGGTAATAATTTCAGCATCATGGGTAGTAGAACGGGTTTTTAGCTGCCATAAGTGTGCTTAACAGATTTGCTTTTCCAAGTGAGGCTCTAAAAATATAGAGCCTGCCTAGCTACCCATACAATAATTGTTTATTGATTTCCGAGGTTTGTGGGGGGGTACACAGAGTGAAAGGGAACATATACACAGACCAAATATCAATACTCAAATAGAAACAAGCAAACAAACAATAACAAAAACAAACAACTGATACAACGGAGTACAAAAACTAGCTGCTACCAGATCGCTCCTAAAGCGTCCGTGGAAAACTGTGAAATGGCATTGAATTATACCTGTGGACAGCCATGTATGCAACACAAAAAAAAAAAAAAAAAATGAGGCTGTCATGGTCTATGTTATGGTTCTGTTCAGTTTGTTGTAGTTGTCTTGTTTTACTTGTTATTATTATTAGTTGTTTTCTTTAGGTTATTTTCTATTTTGGTTGAGTCTTTGTTTTTGTTCTTTTATGTGTTGTCTAGTTTTCCCTTGCTCTCTGTCTCTCTCTCTTTCTTCCTGTGTGTGTGTTCCCTCATCGTCATTCACATCTTTTTCCAATCATCTGGTTATCTTCTCCACTGCTCCAACTACAGCTCCTCAGTATATAAGCATCACTCATTCATTCACTTCCTTTAGATTATTTCTGTAGTGGTTAGTTCCTTTGTGCCTCAAGTTTTCCTCGCGCCCCTCCTTGTTGTTTGTTTCAATAGTTTATTTCTTCTGTGTTTTGCTTCTTAGTTTCCTCCGGTTCACCTCGCGTCACTTACTGTTGTTATTAGTTTGTTTATTATCTTTATCCTGTGTCATTCCGCTTGTTTGTTTAGGTGTATTGATTTGTTCTTTTCACGTTCTGTAGTTTTCGCGTTCCGCTTCAATCATCCATTTGTTTACGTTCCAGTTCTTGTCCCGCATATCCCTGTTTTTGTTCCGCATTGCCTTTGTTTTGGTTTATGTTCATTACATTATTCATTCCCACAATAAATCATTTAAACTTCTCGCAATTCCACCTCTGCTTGAGTCATTGATCGCAAAACCTGACGGAGGCAAACTTGATGTTATTAATAAACAGATCGGCACAGTTAAAGTATTATGATCTCTATAGTGTGTGATTGCGCATGCAGAAATTATAATGTAGGTTTTAACATGAATTATGCTCAGCCATGGGTACAGAGGACCACTAACACCCCCCTCCAGGTCCAAGAGGGAGCACCCACTGCAGGAACACAACGCCCTCAACCAGATGACCACAGAGGCAGTCCGGTGTAGAGCCCCCGCGGAGTAGAGCCCCCAAGGTACCAAGAGCAGCACCCATCCCGCCAGGTCGTGACCGCCAAAGCACGGGCCAGAGCCGGGATCCAGGGCCCAAACCCCCGAGCACCCACAGCACCCAGTAGAGAGCCCGCCCACCACCGAGAGGGACAGGCGACCTCAAACAGCCAGCCGGGGTGGACAGATACACGCCCCCGCGCCCCCAGCACTGCACCCCAGTGCACAGTCTGGCTGCAGGTGAGTGTCAGCAGCGGGCAGTGATGAAGGGTGAGGAGGGGGCAGGGCACAATCCCCCCAACACCGGAATATGATGGAAAGGAAGAGGACACCGAGGCTCAGCCCCATCCACATTCATACACAATCAATCATTCACTCACTCAAGGTCAGGATGGGGGGTTGGTGGTTGGGGGGACCAGCCTCTGGTGCAGCCCAGTGGGCGGCCCCAGGCACAAGAAGCATCCCTACCGACGCTGTCTCCACCACCCCAAGCCCGCAGACCAATCCCCCCCCCCACCCCAGATAGCACCCAGGAAACAGGGACAAAGGAAGACCCCTCCCCTCCCCCTCTGGCCCTAAATGTTGATAACTAGGATGTGATTAAAATGGTAGGGGAGGGGATGTAGGGGGAAGCATGCCACAGTTTGCAGACAGTAGAGCTCTTCTCCAGCCCAAGCCCAACCACGGGCCCTCAGTGTCAGGACATGCCAGGAGCCGGGAGCCAAACAGAAACGGCAACGTGATCCCCGCTCTCCAGCTGCTGCACAGCCCCCCACCCCCAACCGCCTTGTGTGTGGTGTGATGATGGCACCAGATGGTCCGAAAAGGTGCCCCCATCTCTCTGCGGCCTTTCAGAGGGCAGTATTGACCAAATTACGCCCGATCCAGGTGTAGCCGCGACTGCACAGCAAGAGCCACGACCAGCCCAGGACAACAACCATTGGTCGACCAGGAGGTGGCTAGGGAGGAGAGAAGAAGGGGTGGTGGGGCTGGATACTCACTGCATTCACTCTGGTTAGGAACATGGGCCCAGGACCACACACCTCCAACCCCCGAATACCACCCTTCAAGGGAGAGACGCAAACAAACACCCTACCCACCCAGCCCCACCACCACACTCCTCTGTGGAATCCTGCAGACCTAACAGAGACCCAAGAGCACCCTGCCTTGGCCAGGAGCTGGCAGCGATCCACCACCATACTGGCATGTCCAAGGCAGCCTGAAACACAGCATTCATTTACCAACTCAACTCAGCAACCCAGCAAAAGACAGACAACCGCCGCCCAGGGCCCCAAGAAGCCCCCATACACCATTGTGCAGCTTCTGAATCTTTTGATACAGTTGTGTTGAAGCAGGGATACATCTAAAAAATGCAGGACGGTAGCTCTGGAGGACCAGGGTTGGAGATCCTTGATAAACTTTGCCGTGCATTGCTAATCCGTGTTGTCCAAATCCATTCGGCGCAGAGTTTGAATGTGAAACCCTCAACATGTTTCGATCAACATTCTTCTTTAATCAGAAGGGCAAAAAATGATCTCTGTGTCATCTTTTCTACTGACTTGGCAGATCTTACTGCTGCCCCTGCTTAATTTCTCTACATCAGACAAATTCCCTTTGTTTCATTATGTAACAGAGATTGAAGCACAGGCTGGGGATGAACTTTCTGTACCTTGGTGGGAGGAAATATACCAAAAGAGTTGGAATCAGGGAGTTGGTGCAGCTGCAGTTCTGTCCTGGAGACCAAAACACAGGAAGTTACTTAGGACATGTTCAAGAGGAGCAACATTACATAAATGACAAAAAAGACGTGGGACCTTCAAGATTTCGATTCTTTGTAGAGGTTAAAGCAGCAACAGAATATTTGCATGTCTAAATAAATTAATCTTGGTCTGAATTTGTTGTGAATTTGTCCCTTAATATTACACACAAAAGCCCCAAAAAAAGCAAGACTAATCCCATTTGATTTGTAGGGCTCTCAGTTCAGACGTTTTTCAAGCTTTGAAATAATTTCCTGCAAAAGTCAGTATTTTATTCAAAAATATGTGAAGCTACTGTCTTATGGTAATATCCTTATCCCAAATGTGGGTGTGTGTTGGCAGTCTGATGATGACATGGGGCAGAAATCTTATTTTCTAGGAGAAAATCTAGTCAACCTAAAGTCTGCCATGGAAATAACAAGTTAAACCAGAGATCTATGCCGCCTAAAGAATCACAATCAACGAGCACTCTTGTAAAATACTTTGCTTTAAGTTACAGCATTAAGATTTCCCATTAGGATGACTAAACTCTCTGAATTAAATTTTTTATTAGAGAGACATATTTAGCTAATATGCATGTTTTGGGGTTGTAGGAGGAAGCCAATGTACCTAGAGAGAATCCATTTACATACAGGAAGAAATACCCCCGGCTGAGATTCAAACTGAAGGCCTTGCCATATTGTTTGAACAGATAAAAGTAGCAACCAAAGGCGTCTGTAGATTAAAACCAATGTTAAACCCTTTCCTGCTGAAATCTACACAGTTTTTATCTTTGTATGATGTCACACAGCAAGTAGTATTTAAAATGTTAAAAATAAATACCTACATGGTTGCCTCTGTTTAAGGCATATGTAGATATAACCTATACAAAGATTATGTAGTTTTTTTAAGCACACTTTAATTTTTTATTTTAATGTAAATTACATTTATTTTCAGTTTGTTGTTTGTTTTGCATACAGCAAAAACAACTTTGTCAAAATTTATTTTCCAGTCTATTTAGTTAATAACTGCATTTGAAAACAGTATAAAATACAAAAAAAAAACTCACTGACAGAATCTGTACAATAAAGTGTAAATTTAAAGAATTTAAATGAATTTTAAGTTGAACCTTACTTCAGTTCTGTGCTGAGTCCAGCCAGCATATGAGAGAACACCAGGAAGTTGCTCTCTCCTGGAGTTTTCTGACACACTTTCCATTTGTCCAGCATCATAGTCTGTTTAAAGGAGAGACACAGTAAGATGAAATCCTTTCCAGTATGTTTGACGGGGAGACGGTTCATTTTCCCCATGTTGCATACCTGCAGGTGTCCAGCAGAGACCTGACCGGCGTGGTTGAAGTCCAGAGAGAAAACCATCGCAAATCGAGATGAAGCGTCGCTGTGCTGGGAGCTCACACAGCCAAAAGACCTCAGGATGGTGAACATGGCATGCACACGCTCCACTGGTGAGACAAACGTTTGTATGTAAAAGTGTGGAAAGTGCTGGGTGTATGTTTCAACAGTTAAGTACTCACCACTGATGTTCTGTCCAGCAGTGCCGGCTTGTTTGAGGAGAGAATGCGTGAAAGCCTGGCACGCCGTGGTCTTTCCTGTGCCACTGCGTCCCAGTGGACACACACTGTGGTCCCTCCTGGTTCCCACCATGGACAAATACAACCGTTTGACAAGAGCAGCCAGGGCAGGAGGGGCGTCCCACACAGACTCCCCCCGTCTAGACTTCGGTGTCTGTAACAAAATGAAACGGGGAGAAAACAGACTAGTGTAGGATTTTTATTACACAAGCAGCTGCCATTTTATATCTACTCTACTTCAAATTCTTGTTCACAAAGTTTAGGAGCTCACCTTGCTGTGAGTCTGAAGGGGGGGCCACAAACTGACGAGGTTGGGTCCAGCATGAGTGAGGGGCATGTTGGCCTTAGCTCGACTGGTCAGTGTGTGCAGAACTCCACTTTCATTCACAGTCTGCAGCTCACTCAGATCCTCACAGAGGTCCAGCTCTGATGGGTTACACTGAGGAGACAGAGGGACATTCTGTTGATAGCAATGCTTTAGCTGGTCGGGTATGGACCAGTACACAGTGCCCCCACTTGTAAATGTTTACCATTGTCTGAAGCAAAGACTGTCAAATGAGTCTTCGTTTCAGACCATGCACACCCCCTACAGCAGAGGAGACCAGTTCCAGTCCTTAGAGAGCTACCATCCTTTAACTTTTGGATGCATCCCAGTTTCAGCACACCGGAATCAATTAGCTGATTTTGCTCACCAGAATTCATTCAGCTCTGCAGAGGCCTGATAACAAACAGTGCGGTTATTAAATGTGACATTAAGGAGGGTACCAGAACTTAGTTTGTTCATCTTAAAGGATTTATTTTTGCTCCACTATTCGTTTCCGTATATGTAGATACTTGTCTTGCACCAATTATGCCAATACAAATGTATTCTATGTCTAAAAAACATACCTGGCAATAAAACATTTTCTGACTCAGATTCAGTCGACCATTCTGCCTGCTGTGCATTCACAAAACTAACAAATCATTAATTTCATCTTAAGTTGCGTAATACTGTTACTTATAATGGTTGAAATAATACTAATGTGGAATATTCTACGTCAGTTTTTTTTACATCGGTTTGGACTCATTATTTACCATTTCAGTGTGAATTCTATCGTGTGAATGGAAGCAAACCACTCTGTAGCAATATTCCTTATGTTCTTTAACCTATTTTTAAGTAAAACAAAATAGTAAAAGCTGCAAATACATCTTTAGAACATTTCCATGAAACATCGTAGTCCACTTAAAACCACACAAAACGCTCACAATTAACCTTTCAGGAAGTTATTGGAGCTTTTATTAAGTCAACAGTATTTGAATGTTGATAAAATGTTTTAGTTCTGCAGACAAGGTACTTTTACAATAAGATATTTTTGGGATTTTTTTAAATGTACTAAGACATTTGCAGTAAGTAACTAGACAAATTGTTGAACTAATGCAGTGCATGATAACAACTCGCCTTTTTCTAAATGTACCTTCTCAACTTCAAACTCTGTGACATCATGGAGTGACCCATCTGTGTCGAGGCGGACTCTAACTTGGCCGTCCGGGAGTTCAGGTGTTCCTTCGTCTGGCTTCAGCTGAGTGGCTAAAAAAAAGGAATTGAGGGAAAATAAAACCCCATGAATTCACAAACGAGCAATGTTACTTTACTTGTCTTTAGCTGCGCTCTGCACAGTAAAGACAGGGGTCACAGATTATAAAGGGATCAGTGCAGTGAGTAGATGGCCAGCATGAGCTGGATGACAAGAGCATCTGTAACTAATCCTGAACATGATATCCAGCCAATACAGAAGACTGGATCACTGCAGATTGTCTGGATTATCTGATGATTTTACTAATCCCAAATCACATCGCTGGACTGTTTGGACACAGTGGCTAACAGAATTCTGCTTCATCATCAGTTCAATAAAACAATAAAACATTTGTAATGTGTTTTTTACACTAATGACATAACTAGGAGGATGTGATTTTAACCACGTGTTATCAGAATTTTTTTTATTAATGATTACATTTTATTTAAAATGATTAAACTAATTGCTGTCAGCGCTACCCTAGTATCTAGCATGCAGACGGAGCTCGTCGGAACGCAGGGACCCCTCATCATCAGGGAGAGTGTTGTACGGAGAGCCTTCAGGAAGTCAACACCAGGAAAGCAGCAGGACCGGACGGGATTGCCGAGGGAGTCATCAAAGCCTGCGCAGAACAATTAGCACCGGTGTTCACAGACATTCTAAACGTGTCCCTGACCAAGGGCATCGTACCAGCGTGCTTCAAACAGTCCGTCATCGTTCCAGTCCCCAAGAAGAACCAGCCAGCCTGCCTAAATGACTTTCGCCCCGTCGCCTTGACATCAGTCGTGATGAAGTGTTTCGAGAGGATCATCAGAGACTTCATCACCTCATCACTTCCGGACTGTATGGACACTTTACAGTTTGCATACCGCCAAAACCATTCTACAGATGATGCCATCACCTACCTCCTTCCCACCACATTAACACACCTGGAAGCCGGGCGGGGTAATTATATTAAAATGCTGTTTGTTGACTACAGCTCAGCATTTAACACGATTATCCCCTCTAAACTAACCATCAAGCTGGAGAACCTGGGACTTCACCCATCCTTGTGTCACTGGATCTCCAACGTCTTGACGGATAGAACACAAGCTGTCCGTGTAAGAAAGCACATCTCACCTGCACTCACTCTCAGCACTGGCGCCCCCCAGGGTTGTGTCCTGAGCCCCCAGCTGTACTCACTGTACACATATGACTGTACGGCCACTTCCAGCTCCACCACCATTGTCAAGTTTGCCTACGACACTGTCGTGGTGGGCCTGATCTCCAACAATGATGAAAGGGCCTACCTAGAGGAGATTAAACACCTGGAGGACTGGTGCCAGGACAACAATCTCCTCATTAACATCGGCAAGACAAAGGAGCTGATAGTGGACTGCATCATAAAGCAGGTGAGGAACTATCACCCCGTTATGATCACTGGCAAAGAAGGCCTGGCAGTGTCTTTACCACCTTAGACGCTTAAAGGACTTTAAACTACCATCCAAGGTGCTTCATAACTTTTACACCAGATTTACACCTTTTGCACCATTGCATCCAAGATGGCGCCGCAGATGGCGACACTGGTTAGGAGCTCAGTAGTGCTTTGTTTGTTTTTGTTTGTCATGGCATGTGTGATCCAAACACACTCAAATACATTGCAGAAGATCTGCAGAACATTAGGCAGCTCATGGCACCAGGTATATTTCCTGGTTTTTCATTTTTGGACAGTCTTTTGGACATTTTGGTCGGCGGAGCGGCTGCGCTGCTGAGCTGACGCAGGCGGACGCGCAGACGTGGGAAACGCGCCGGAGCGCTCGTCAAACTGCGACAGCGCGGACTTCGTACACCGCTACCCAGCATCCATATGACAAACCTTCACTCTTTAGGAAATAAAATGGACGAACTTTCACTGCTAAACCGGACCAACAAGGACTTGTCTCGCTCTGCTGTACTGTGCTTCACTGAGACCTGGCTCACGGATTCCGTCCTGGTGTTCCGTCGAGTCACATTTCCCCCTCAGATACTGTTTCTCCTGTCTGTTTTTGCCGCGCCGCTTCGCTTCTCTCCGCACACGCGACAAAAATCGTTTATACCTTATGTTCTTTAAAGTTTTCTAAAGCAAATTGTTCCTGATGGTTTATTTATTATTTAGGTCATTAGACATGCATTACATTTATGTTAAATAAATAAGTTAATAGTATTATCTTTGTTTACACCCTTTATTATTTAAAGTTCTGTAAAGAGGATTGTTCATAAAGGGTTTTTTAATTAGGTGTTAGTAATTTTGTAAAGTTTTAACGATTGTTATGTAAATAAGTTTCTCTATGTTGTTATGTTTAAACAGTAAATATTTATTTGTTGGACCAATTAAAAGTATGTTTGAAAATGTAACTTTTTTGCAAAAAGGTGGAATCATTAATTTCTAATATACAACAAACTAAAAACAATTTGTTTGAGCTAGGAGCGTTTTAAACAAACGTGCAATTTTTGCCGCGTCTGCAGAGAAAAGTGAAGCGGCTTGCTAAAAATACACAGGAGAAACAGTATCTGAGGTGGCGGAATTTGTTTTTATATCAACCAAGGCTGGTCTACAGATGTGACAGTGTTAATGAGAACACGCAGCCCTAATCTGGAATCGCTTTTCTTGAACTCTAGACCGTTTTATTTTCCGCGGGAGTTTTCATCCGTTGTGCTTGTTGCTATTTACATTCCACCTCAAGCGTGCACGCGTGAAAAACTGAGCGCACTCGCTGATCAGATCCTCAGCGTGGAGAACCAACACACAGACTCTGTTTTTATCATCTTAGGGGACTTTAACAGAGCAAAACTTAACAAAGAACTACCTAAATACAGACAGCATGTCACCTGCCCCACCAGGGAGAGCAACATTTTAGATCACTGTTACACTGTATTTAAAGGTGCTTATCGTTCTGTCCCCCGTGCAGCACTGGGACTATCTGACCACTGTTTAGTTCATCTTCTCCCGATCTACAGACAGAAGCTCATGTGTGCCAAACCTGTGGTCAGCTCGGTGAAAAAATGGACTAACGAGGACTAAAGAAAGGTTTCAGGGCTGCATGTTTTTAACAGACTGGTGTGTTTTTTGATGATGCCACAAGCAGCCTGGATGAATACACGGACACTGCAGGTTTGAACAGGCCAGCAACGAGCTCCCATCCAACACCACTTCACACCCATCTAACTATCAGCCACCCATCCAGCCTGCCCTGAAGATCTGCTAGGAAGACGTGCTGAGGCTTTTTAAAAAACAGAAAGTCAAGAAGGCCCCAGGTCCTGATGGAATCTCTCCCTCCTGCCTGAGGACCTGTGCAGACCAGCTTGCACCTTCATCTTCAACAGATCACTGGAGCTTTGTGTTGTTCCGTCCTGTTTTAAAAGCTCCACAATAATACCCATTCCTAAAAAGACAACTACCATAGGACTAAATGACTACAGACCTGTTGCCCTGACCTCTGTGGTCATGAAGTCCTTTGAAAGACTGGTTCTCAACCACATTAAGTAAATCACGGACCCGCTGCTAGACCCCCTGCAATTTGCCTATCGGGCCAACCGTTCGGTGGACGATGCAGTGAACATGGGTCTCCACTTCATCCTCCAACACCTTGAACACCCAGGAACCTAAGCAAGAATTCTGTTCCTGGATTTCAGCTCAGCCTTCAACACAATTATTCCAGGACAATTACACAGCAAACTGACTGAACTCAGCGTACCAGCCTCCACCTGCCAGTGGATAACTGACTTTCTTACTGGCAGAAAACAGCAGGTGAGGCTGGGAAAGTGATCTACAGCAATGTCCCAACAACGTATTTCACTGAGGGTTGTACTGTGTATGACCATGTATGTTACAAATAAACCTTAATTTGAACTAAATTTGAACTTAATTAAGATTTATTTTACTAGTCTCAATAAAAATATATTTTGTTCAGTTTAAAGTCAAATGTATTGAATAATTGATTAATTTATGTATATATTAATGCTAAAGACACATCAAATATTTTATCCAATTGATTACATGGGTTTCTTTAGAGGCTTATTGCTATGGACAGGAATCTGTGTTACAGTGATCCCATGAAGCCTCCGACTAGAGACTAAGTAACACGGTTGTTCACATGTCTGATACAGAGGATGCTCATGGTCGTATGTTTTTTGTCTTAATTTATTAAAAAGATGACTCCTAGAAACATCATCTGTAAGTTCCGAAATATTCGGCAGAAAAGTTCCTGTGTTCTTTACTTCCCTGACTCTAATGCTGCTGCCCGTAAGGACAATGGCGTCAAACAGTTCAGCCTCAACAACGGCATTACAGATCTGCATCATCCTCCTCAAGAAGTAATATCAAAAAAATAGTATGACATACCCAGACATGTGGTCAAACTATGGCACAGCAGTTTAATTTTCTTAGAAAAAAAGTAACTGGAAATATGAGGAAATGTTGCCATTTCTATTGTGTTTGCCCTAAAAGTTACAGTGAGGGTTTTTTTGTTGTTGTTTTTTTTTACAGCATTGCTTAAAGATACTGCATCTAAAGGAGTTTTATTTAAATACAGGATCTTTCAGCAGTTCTACCCCGTCTAACTGTTTAGTATCACACATCCAGAGCACACAGGTTGGGTGTTTTATCTAAGATTTGTATGTAATTATATCTGCATCACATTTTAAAACAAACACTCCATAAATTCAGTCCATTAACATCTTTTTCTACCCTTTTTACAATGGCATTCTGTTTTTCTATTTACATTATTTTTAATTGATTTACTTAATTCACTTCTGCTCACATTTCTGTCAGCTTGTTTGATTTTATTCATCCATCATCTATATTCATTTATGCATGCAGAGTTGTGAGGGTTCTGGGTTTTCTCCAGCTGTTTCTGGCTGAGAGGCCATGTTTATTATATATAGTTATTCAACATGGAGTTGTAACATTATTATTTCTTTAATCAAGTTCTGCTAGAATTTTAGATGGATATTTTAAGTTGCCTAGAGTAAAGCTGTTATTTACGCATTTGTGGATCAAGCTTAGTCTACACTGAACTATACAACAAGAAATAAATACTTTTGCTAATGTGAAGATTTACACACAGAATGTCTGAGTGACTGGAAGTATCACATTCTCTAGGGCAATTGACCCCATTAAACCCCAAGTTCCCAAAAACTGGGATGTACTTTGTTTTTAGCATGTTAAGTATTAGTGTTGTTTTCATTAAGTTTTTCTAAGCTATTATTTGTATTATTATTTAAAATGATAAAACGGATGATAAAATGTTTTAACCTGGTAAAAAGCAGACAGTTTTAATATGCCCTGCTGCATAACATTCTTCTTTTTACTAATAATGTACATCAATATTGGAACATTGTTTCTGTGTGTATGGTGGCTTTGTGGAGACGACAGCTCCTTAAGTGGACCAAAGCCTGTTCCCCATGGACACCAATGCGTTTTTGAGTCAGAGGTCAGATGTGTCTTTTTTTTGTCTTTACAACTCACCGCGGGTGAAACCATCCTTGTGGACATACCACACAGGTCCAACCTCATACCACACGTCCCTCACCTGAGAGGATAAATAGTAAAACATAAAAAGAACATCGATCAAATATTGAACTAAATTATAACTTATCAGTTTTAAAATTTGAAAACCGTGTATCTGTTTTACATTTTTGGTTGTGCACATAAGCACTTCTCGTTTAATCAAGAAGAATCAAGAATCAGTTTATTTATATAGCGCTAATTTACAACAGATTCCGTCTCAAGGCACTTTACAAGAACATCAATTCAAACCATCCATCACTCCCTTCCACCTCCTCACTCAATAAACCTGTACATTCATATTTTTGCCGTATAATGTAATGAAGATACGCACCTCCTTCCTGTCCTGCTCCTTTACAGTTGTGTCCTCTTGCCTTCCCTCAGATTCTTGTCTCTCTTCCAGCCCATTCTGGTTTGCTTCTACTGGCTTCACATCTTCTATAATCTTCTTGCTCTGCTCATGCTGCTGCTTCTTCTTGGTGAGGATTTCTTCCTTCTTTTCCTGTTGCTGGTTTTGCTTTGAGGGCTCCGGTGATAAAGTTTGCCTGCTTTCTGGTTTTCTCTCAGACTCTGGAGTCATGGTGTGGTTCTGAGATGAAGACCTGCCATCTGACTGGATGGAGTTGGACCGTTTCTGTTTGCTGTTGTTGACTTGTTCAGCCCGCAGTGCCATCTCTGCCTCCAGGATGGAAGGAGTCTGGTCCGGCACAAGGAACTGTTGCACGAGGTTGTCACTTAGTTTGTTTGGCTGAATTAGGAAAGGGAATTAAGAGTTTATTTTGTTTTTTTGGATGTTGTGCTACAAAAGCTCATCAAGGCAAATCAGTTTATAGAAGTCATATTAAATAAGTTAAACTTGAAATTACAGATTTTACACAGAGCTTCAAAAACGTTTTTATGACATGTTTCAGAACACCTTAACCATCTTCGACAAGTTTAAAAAGAATAGTCAAACAAAACAGATGTAAAATAAGAAATGCAGTTCTCAACTGAAGGCGGTGTTATCTGAAAAAGTGCAACACATCTTGATGATCCCCAAGACTTCTATGTGTCCTATTAGAGCTGATGTAAAACTAACACCACATTTCAAAAGAAAATCATCATAAGGGAAGACACGTCCATTTCTGAATGGCTGGCGAAAATCTAAATGAAAACTTTGAAGTGGCCTAGTCAAATCCTGACCCAAATTTTATTGAGCTGACATTAAAAGCGTGTTTATGTACAAAATAAAAACTACCATATGATGGAATTACACCAATTCTGCAAAGATGACTTAGAGAGAATTCCTCCATGGCATTAAAAGACTCATCACAAAACCTTGATTGCTGATTTTGATGCTTAAGATTACCAAAACTGTAAAATCACCCATTTTTTCTCCCTTAGTAATGACCTTTACCTAAAAACTGCCTTTTGTGTTTGTTTGCGTTGTCTTTGACGAATGTTAAAACTGGTTTGCTGTTCTGAAACACTTAAATGTGACCAAAAAAAAGAAATCTGGAGGATGCAAACACTTTTCACACCAAGTGGTGAAAGAAAGTCATTTTTAACAGCATAGACATGGTGAAAGACCTGAAGGGAGCATATAGGTGTTCTTTGGAAAAAAAATATTATAAAATTTCACACATGAAATGTTCAAATGAAAAACAGTTGAGGTCTGCCAAACATGAGTGTAGCCAATTAAGCCAATTTAGCTTAGGACCACAGGTAGGAACTTTAGTGATTCAGCAACCCAGTACTTGTCTGACTGCTGATTTGCTGTACGGAGTACCTCAGGGTTCTGTTTTGGGTCTAAGAGTTTGCTGATGTTTCATACCATTTGTATGCAGACGATGTCCAGCTTTACTGTTCTTTTAATTACCCCAAGATTCAGAAATTTATCTCGTTGATGGAGTGCCTTGTGCAGATAAAACAGTGATTTGGAGCAAATTCTCAAATTCAGATAAAACTGAGGTGCTGGTGATTGGCCCTGAGGATGTAGTTCCAGCTATCATCCAGATTTAGGGTAATTTTAGTACAAACTTAAAAACTGTTTAACTTGACTTGAGACCATCTTAGTCAAGCCTAAGAAATCTTGGTGTTGTCTTTGGCAAATAAATACCATAAGAAATGTTTTTACCAGTTAAGGAATTTTTCCAAACTGAAAAGAGTTGTTTCAAAAAATTATGCTTTTGTGTTATTTTGTTTGGACAACTGCAACAGTTTTTTTTTTCTTGCTGAAACAAGAAGGAACTGTCCTTCTTGATAAACTTGTCTTCAGCAATTCCAAGATTCTGCAGCAAGGCTGCCTACTCGCTCTAATACAAGGGCTCACATCACCCCAATTAAAAAAAATCCCATACTCCCTTCTTGTATTACCATTAAAATCTTGGTTACTGACATTTAGAGCTCTGCATGGTCAGGCCCCCTCCTATATCAAGGGCCTACTATGCCCATACACTCCATCACGGAGGCTGAGATCTTTTGACCAGACTTTGCTCATGGTCCCTCGTAAGACGCGAGGAGATCGCTGCTTCCAGTCCGTCGCACCGAGGCTCTGGAACAATCTCCCGTTGTCTCTGCGTTCTATCGACTTCATACGCTTTTAAGAGCAAACTTGAAACCTACCTGTTTCTCCAAGCTTTAAACATCAGTAGTGAGAGGCCTGTTTTATGAACATCATGTTGATTTTGTGTACTTTTATTCTACGAGTTTTTATCTGTATCATATTGTTTATTTTGTAAAGCACCTTGTGACATTCCGTTGTCAGTGAAATGTTCTACATAAATAAACTTACTTACCTACTTTTGCAATCCTACCAATCACCATACTATGATAATCTGCATAAAATCAAACACAGAAAACAAGAAGCCAAGCCATGAAGCAGTCATGCAAAAGTAAGGCTATTTTTTTATGTCTTTACCAACCAAAATAAAATTTATGGAAAGGATTTTTTTTTGTGTGTTGTTGTTTTGTGGGTATATCATGTTGTGTGTTATTTTACACAGACGGCGCAGGTACAGGATATACCTGAAACAAAACACGCAATTATATGACACTTGATATGATTTATGTGGTTTTGGGCTTTTAAATCAGCTTTATTTAAGTGGTCTGAGGCTGCATTAACTAAGCAACACTTGTAGGTGTAGTTAGTGACTTACTGTCCTCTCCTCTTTGACCTCCTTGACGTCTGGCTCTTTTTGTTTGGTCTCCTTCTCTGAATCTCTGACCAGCTGCTTCAGGATGCCTCCTGGCAAAACCGACAGTGGTGGTGGGGGGATAGTGGCAGCCACAGGTTTGTTCTCCTCCTTTATCTGTAGTTTTAAGAATTAACGGTTTTTGACAAGAACAGGAAATCATTGTTTGACGTAAACTGGAGGGACAGATGATCAAATCAGCATGCTGGGCTGAAAGTTTGATTAAATCAGATGCCTATATAAATATGACAAAAAGCAATCATAAAATAAAATAAAAATACAGTTCCGTGCAAAAGTAGTTACTGTATAGTGTTTTAAAGTTCTTACATTCTGTCTTGTATTCATAAAATAATTGGTGAACTAAGTGTGGTAATTTAATCTCAATATAAATCAAACTGAACCGTTTATGGTTTCAAAGGTTTGTTAGATACAGAACATAATGCTGCATAACATTCTGAGCAGTAAAAAGGAATCTGGTCAGTGTTCATTTATAAGGGCAATGCTGGAAGAAAGCCTGTTACAGGCTGTTACAGACTTAAGATTGCCTAATTTGTTAGAAAGGGATGGATAAATTATTGTAGAGCCAGACCATAAAAAGGCTTCAACAAAGGTGTCTTCTTAAAGAAATACTTGTAGTTTTATAATTACTTTGGGCCCCCCTGAAAAAAAACAACAACAACTAATTAGTCCACTCTATAAGAAGCAGGATTTGGGTCATTCTTGCTGTATCTATCCAAGACTAGCTAGTTAAACAGAAGCACAGGTACGTTCAACAAGTCTATAGATAAATGTGGTTGTTTTTACTATAAGAATAAATATATAGCAACATGAAGGTTGCTTAAAGAGAGATACTTGTATTGTACAAGACATTTATAAAAAATAAAACCAAAAAGTTGTCATTTGCATCTAACACTTGTGCAAGTGAACCAAATGTGTGTCTTTCTTGTTTGACAAGAAAAAAAAACTTTCCAGATGCAGCAAATGGTTCAAATCAAAGCTTATATTTTATATTTGTGTTTCTGTATCAGATTAAAAAATCCCAAAATTTGTGTTTATATGAATTATAATTGTACACAGAAACAACTGAAAGCCATAAAAAGAATCCAAAAATCAGAAATTGTGAAATCTACGATGAAATAAACGTAAAATTTGCCATTTTTCAACCATATTTCTCCCCTGATGTCCTGAAGCATCTAAAGTTTCATGACTTTACTCTCCCGTTCTGAATAAATGGTTAAAAGCTGGTTCAGTTATCCGTCTATCTCCTTTAAACGTCCTTGATCATATTTTCCTCATGTGAAAATTAAATCTGTGATTATTCTTGATTAGTCAGAACTTTAAAGATCGTGGGGGAATGCTCTGAAGTAGTAAAAATTTGAACCCCTGATTAGGTACAATCAATTCAATTGTGAATACATCTATTTA
The DNA here is from genome assembly GCA_032876305.1 of Orestias chungarensis. Classification (NCBI taxonomy): domain Eukaryota; kingdom Metazoa; phylum Chordata; class Actinopteri; order Cyprinodontiformes; family Cyprinodontidae; genus Orestias; species Orestias chungarensis. The sequence goes on from JAVLVB010000031.1 coordinate 1,622,666, forward strand.
ATAAAGAGACATAATTCCACCATCACTTTAATTAAAACATGGAATAAGACAGCTTCCTGGGTAACACATTTTGTCGTGTAGATTCATCTACAGTAGACATTGACACTGATCAGTTGCATTCATAAGGCTGATAAATCATTGATGCATTCATTTTGTTTTACACACCATATAAAATGTGCTACATTTAATATTATTCACAACAATTATGAGCATTTTGCATCCAGATTGTCTTCCGCACAGTAAGGAGAAAATTTATGATACTTTTATAGGTGGAAATATTAGATTTTATTTGCTTTTGCTGTAGAGTTACCAGGAAGATTAATAAAAATGCGACAACAAAAAAACATGAAGGTATGGCCAAAAATAATTCAATGAACACATTTTCCTGTATCGGATGTCACTGAAACTGTTAAATCTATAACTGATGTAAAATAAAAAGTTAATAATTTTTGTACCTAATGACAATAAAAATTGATCCATAACAAAACGACCTGACACAGTTTAAAGTCATTCAGTTCTGGGAATTGAAATAGAAAAATAAGCTTACATACAGTCAGTAGAAAGAAAATCAGACCAAACTTTCTTGTCTTATGATAAATAAATGTACCTTTACAAGCTAAATACCACAATAATCAAAGAGGAACTGCGTAAAAACGTATTTATTAAGGTCTTCACATGCAGACATGCATCTCCATTGCTCATGACTGAACCGTTGGAACAGTCAGGTTTGTAGACCATCTAGTTTACACAAACCTTTTCAGATTATCCTTTTCAGATTAGCTTCGTGTTGGTCTCTCCAGAATATTAACTTTGTTGCTTAAAACTCTTTGAAACAACTTAGGCGGTTTGCTTAGAATTATTGTTAATTTGCTTTTAAGCTTTAACTTCCTGGCTGATGTTTAATTAGTTCTTTATTTTTTATGCCATCTATTTAATGAAGTGTAGAAGTTCCCACATCCCTACTACATGATGCTGCCACCCCTGTACTTTACAGCTGGGTCAAGTTTCCAGGCTTTCCTCATCAAATGTAAAATCCTTATGGTACAGTAATGGCCTCCTCCTCACTGAGTGGCGTTTCAGCTGTTAAAATGTGGATTATGACACCGACTTACCAGCGTCTGCCGTCATCTTTACAAGGTCTTTAGCTTTTGCTATGGGGTTTATGGGGTTTGCTATGACCAGAACCTCTGACACAGAACCCGCCTCCTTCCTGAGAGGTATGGTTGGACATTTCCATCATGTTTACTCTTGCTTATAGTTGTTTGAAGGGATGAACACAGTTAAGCATCTTGAAATTGCTTCGAGGGATGAAGCAGGCTTGTGCAGATCCATATTTCCCCACATAATCTGTCTCTCTCTCTTTACTGGGTCATCTAGCAAGTAGAAATAGTTTAGTTCATTCTAACAGCCCTAAAAAGAAAGAAGCTTGGTCCAATTTAACTTTATACGCTGAGAATAAGAAAATATGGAAACTTCTAGGTATCAAGTCTGGTTTTAAACCAAGCAAAACGGTCTGGTTTAAAAGTAGTCTGTATTTTTCAGTTGTTGTGGTTCATTGTTCTATTATCAAAGTTCACACAAAAAAAATCTCAAAAATCTGAACAACTATAAGAATAGTCATAAATTCGATGGCATATAATGGATGTAAACGGTCGCTCATTATAAAACATTTGCTGGCAGGTTAAAATTTTCAAGTAGAACTGTACCAGTAGTAACTCTTTAACAATTATTCATATTGGGTTTGTTAGTCTTTTGTTAGTAGTGTCCGTCAGGCTTAGTCTTTTTTACACTCCCCACAGCTCCATTTTTGGGTTTGTATGCTTTCACAGGTCGTGGGAGATGTTGCTTCCAACAGTTTATCATTCTGCGTCTTCACTTTTAATTTTTCATCAGCATAGATCTTTTTGTGTTTCTTCTCAAACACTCAGATGACCGCATATTATGAGCCAAGTTCTGGTTCTTCTTGTTAAATGGTACTTTTTCCACTCCCCTGATCCTACTGTACATACATGCTCAGTATGAGGGATCGCTGTAAATTTAATACAACAAAAGCAATTGCCAACTGTCACTACATGCTGTTCCAGAGGCAGTGAATGCTGCAAGTTAATGACTCAATATGATCTGCTTGGTTTCTTAAGCTAGAAGATTTATAAACAAAATTGTATATTGAGCTGAGCTGAGCTGAGCTTCACTGCGTTGTTTGATAACTATCATCAATCATGACTGTTTTAAAGAAATGAGATGGGAACTGGCACTTTATAAGTAAAGTAAAATAGACATTTCGTTTTCCAAAGAAAACCAAAAGGAAATTCATTCAGTAGCAGCTAAAATAAAACCCATGTCTGCTCCATGAGTCCTAAACATTTGCGCATGAGTCCGGGATTGTTTGGCAAATTTCTAGGTACGCTGTGCCTGCTGTTCTCATCTATAACAGATAAGATTATACAAAAATTACAATCGTTTGTTTTAGACCAAGTACAAAATGTACTTTATTTCTAGGTCACTTCAACAAATGTTCAACAACATAATGATCACCTATCACTTTTGTTATTTCTGTCATTTCTAAACAGATCTTGAGAAACTACAGTTGCTGATTTTTAAAGTACCACTCTCAAATAACTCAATTTGTTGTGAGGAGTCAGAACGGCGTCTGGCTATAAACAGTATCTTGGTGCTCCAACAGCCTAATGAAATGTATTTTAAGCACTTCCAAGAAGATCCTGGTCTATATTTGTCTTTGGGAAAAGCATCCGAAGGAAAATGGAACATCAAATTAAACACTTTTAAAAGTATGCTAGTTACTGTTTTTAATAAAAAACAAAACTATAGATGTAACCCATTTGGAGTTTAAAGACAGTTGTAAAAAAAATACACAGTAACTAGAAGAAATATCCAACACCTTTCTATAAATACTAACACTAGTTTTTTTTAAAGCTTTCTACTTCTAATAAACTAAAATGTTTTATGAGAAGCCAACAGTTTTTCTTTTCTTTCCTCTGAAACAACATTCTGTCAGCTCCAGCAGGATAAGTCTCACAGCTTTTTCTGAGAAATAATTAGAAAGTTGAGCAGAATCTGCAAAATCTAAAAAGTTTGTTTTCTATATTATAGCTAAACTTAAAACCTGTCACCTTTTTACATCCATGTATGTGTTTTCAATCTCAAATGATGGCATAATGAAGACTTTGTACAACAATGACCTTATCCTCAATGTTCCCCTCGACTCTTATGTGACAGACCAACAAAGACTACAATAACATCCATCTATGGCTAAAGGTGAATGTTTTACATATAAACATATTCATTATCAAAGTCCAGGCATACATTTAATCAGGAATCCATTCCACAAATTAAACTTGTATCTTCACAGACACTTTCCAACCAGTATAACGGAGTGTATGCGAAAACGTTCATTATCAAAGTAGCAGGTGTAGCCAAGCCTTTTTAAAATGAATGGTTCAAGAAAACTTTAAAAACAATGAAATCATTTATAATATTCCGTTTAGTTCGTGCTCTACTTTGCCTCTTAAAATCGTAACAAAATGCACTAAAAGTTTATTTTAAAGAGAAACAAAGGATATAAATTATAAATGCAGCCTGAAGCACATCTTACTTTCTGGAAGTCAAGTCTTTCCGTTTCATAAATTCAGAGATTTTCAGAGGTTATGATGTTACCTGATATTAACCAAGTAGAATTGATCAATTTAACAATTCTGAATAACTAAAGAGAAAATACAACTCAAACTACATAAGCGCTGACGGCAAATTAACTCCACACCAGAGCAGAACCTACTGTTTCATTTCATTTTTTATAACAATGCTACTAAGTTCAGTTGTTTCTCTGCTGCTCAAATGTCCTTGGCAGTTCCTCACGTTTCCATATAAACTCAGTCACCAGATCTTAACCAAGGGAAACTATGGGTTTTGCATTAGATGACCTCTCTTAGTTCTTCTTCTTTTCAAAGATAAGCCAGCTGGCGGCCTGCTTGTTGTCCTACATGTGGTGATCAGCTATAAAAAGAGTTGTAAACATGCAACATGACTAGAACGCCTAAACTGATCGGTGACATGCCACAGTGACTCAGGATCAGAACAGAGGCGACCACTGACTGGTTAATCAATGCTCCATCCCACACACACATACAGGCAGTGATTAGATGTTACAGCTGGAATTAACTCAGCATGCAGCCTTTCTGCACCTCCCTTCTGCTCCCACAGCTTTAAGCGTGAGGACAATGCCATGGTTGCTCCAAGGAAGAGGGAGGGGTTCAGGGATGCGTGGCGGTGGTCGTGGGGAGGAGGAGGGGTCACAGTGATGTCAGCCAGTGGTGGTGCGTGTGTGAGACAACCTATGATTGGAGAGAAGCAGTTAGAAAGAAGGAAGCTGTGAAAGCATTCCTGCCTGCTTCCGTCAGGGAGGAAGGAGCTGCAAAACAACCACATACACATAACTAAGACTCAGTTTGTTGTGGCTGAGATTTTTCACATCTGTTATCAGTCCTTTTAATAAACCTGTTTTTACCCTGTTTCTAAGAGGCTTTGAGCTTCACTTGTTAAAGCGACACAAAAAAGGTTTAGTTTGGGTCGATTTTCAAGGCCACTGTGTTTTGCCTGAAGGAATACTGCATTTCCCATGAGCACCAGCGCATAGCGTCTTAAAATCCTGATCTCCTGCAGTTGGATTGAAGTACATTTCTGTTTCCAGTGTCTGTGTGAATGATGAATTGCGATGAGGTGATTCATCTAATTGTGGCAAAACAATGTCAATGAAACGGTGGAAGTTACGTATGCCGTAAAGCAGTCAGCACATTTGTAGCTGTTTGTTTGAAAGGGTTCCTGCCACCCTCCGATACGGACCCCCTGCGGCCATGACAGAGGCGTCATTCAACGAGCTGTAAGTGGACGAATGATCACAAAAGCTATTAAAATATTTTACGAAGGTTGAAAAATTACTTAGTGTTCCTTTACGTTATATCTTCATTTTTACACAGTAACATAATCTCAAAATTAAAAAATTATGAAAAAGTTAAAAGTTTTATTTGAGGACATTTCACAGTAAGAAACAATTTTTTAAGAATTATTTAAAAAGAAATCTCAATAGTCTCTTCAACTCGACTAGTCTGAGGATAAAGGTGACAAGAAAAGGGCGATTTGAAGTTAAATTGATTATGTTGCGTCACAGTTTTAAAAGCTCAAAGGCCAAAAGTCATATTCTTTTTTGTGATACATCATATTTATACCCTAAGAAAACAAAAGCAATATACGAGTTCAAAACAGTTAATTCCTAAAAAATCAGCATAACATAAACAACAGTGTTCTGTTACATTTAATGCTACTTATTTATTGTTGGATGTTTTTCCCAGTGAGTATGTTTCCACCCGTGCAAAGCTCACTTAGCTTTGGCAGCAGGGAGATTTAAAGATTTGTACGGAGAAAGTTCAGAATTTCTGAAACGAACTATAAACAACTCGTAAGAGCAGCTAATCTGATTTAACTCGGTTAAAGTATATAAAATGTAAACCGATGTTTTTGTTATTCGGATACATCATTGGAACATATTGAACACATTTATTGAACATCTGGATAATGATTTGTCCATAAAAGAAAAACAGAGAAATAATACAACTCCTGTTTGGCAGCAGAGAAGCATCGTCATACAGACTATATGTAGGTTCTTTGTTATCTAAAATAGCCGTTTTCTTTTTGTTCCCGTTTTGTTTCTTTTTAAAACACTTCACAAAAGTGCTGCAACGACTTAAAATTGGGAACAATCTGATGAAGACCAGTAGGTTTTCCGGCATGATGACGCAGAGTAACACAAGGCTAAAGTCCTTTGAACGTAATATAAGTGACATTTGGACCTGAAAACAGAAAAACGTCTCATATCTTTAAGATCTCATGGACACCCTGTTTTCAGTCCCCAAAAACACGTGGAGATCCAGAAAGCCAACAAACTGGGATCAAGTCCAAGCACCAAGAAGAAAAGAGTGGATCACCATCAGTCAAGTTTAATACAAGAATATCAGAGAGAAGTGAGTTTTATATTTTAACAAGAATTTAAGATAAGTCTTTCATTTCTAAAGCTTATAAAACTTAATACTTTTGTGTTCAATCATGTTCTTTAGAGATATGAGCAAACGTTATTATTTCTAAAGCTAGCTACTTAAAGGTATTAAAGCACAGGGGGAAAAAATCCACCAGAAAATTGTGGTTTGTTGCTAACAACTGACCATGTCATCAAGAACTCAGCCATGTGAAAAAGATTCTTTCCAGATACTGAGCTACAAGCATGTCGAGACAGTCAGATGTTCATAGGTCATCAGGCCGACATACAGCGACAGTGTGTTCAGTCAGAGGGTTCCCTAGATTCACTGAAAGACTGGCTGCTAGTGCACATTCTTCCTACCCACAGCATCAACATTCATAACGACGTTTCTAAAGAAACTTGAATGAAATGCGATTCATTTAACTTTGGGACACAGAAGTATTTTCCAACCGAATTAAATCAAATGTTTTGAGCACAGTCTCTAAATCAAAGTCACTTATATTGCTGTTAGTTCACTATAAACCAATGAATCTCACTCACCTAATCAGACCGTGAGAAAGAGCTTAAACGGCAGGGACGCACATGCTGAACCTAAAAGTACTCCTGTAGCTAAATTCCTGCTGGTCAGCCTTAAGGCCCCGATTTTAACACCACTCACTCTGTCAGGATTGTCTCTCCACTTAACTTAAAAATGTTGTTACCTCCAACCGTGTGTAAACACAAAGCAGGGACGTTAGCGCGGGGCTGGAAACCTTCAAATGAAGCTTCTCAGAGATCCAGAAGGCCGGTGGCGGATCCAGATAGAGCCAAATAAAAAGTCACACAGACACCACCACAGACTCCCACTGGGTATGACTGAATGAGGGGGGCATGCAGCAACACACCCAGAAATAGAGCAACACACACACACACGTTCAGAAGCAGAACGGCTGGCAGAACACTCTATAAATATCTGCAGGCGCAGGGAGGAGGAAGGAGATACAACCCTGTTTGGACAACTGGCTGATCTGGATCCTGAGGAAAACATGATTCAGTAACACAAACTGTTCATGAAAGTCACCACAAGTGTTTCTGCATTAATTACCGAGACAAACTAAACCATATGGAAGGACAACTCAAGACATTTCGAACAAACACATAGGGAGTTAATATCGGTCCCCTTCATATTGTTTTGTAAAACAAAAAAGCTTTGAAACTTTGATCAGAATCCTAATGATGTTCTGGAAGCTGACAGATCACCTATAGAGAAGTGTTGGAACCATGCAGAGCACTGAGGGGCAATAATGGACGCCCAGTGGACCCCCGACCGGCCACGACTGCACATGTGCAGATCTCCAACTCATCAGCTGTCTGCTGTGACAGACAGCTGCAGCTGAAGGAGGGGGAGGAGCCTCTGGGAGGAGGAGACAGCAAGCAGGACAAAAAGCAGTGGTCAGGTAATAAATCAGTTCATCACTTTTACAGCGCATCAACAACTTTTAACAGACACTTCTGGAGGTGTTTGTGTTGCGCATTAACATTAATATAGAACAGTGATTCCTATAGAGGTGGTCACACAATGATTTTTAGTATAATTGTGATGAGATCCCTCAGCTGCATGGAGGATCTCAGATTAAATAAATATACCATGAAATAAACGCATTATTCAAATTCTCTATGTAATTAGTTTAACTTGCATTTTAACACAATTCTCACTTTATTCCAAAAGCAAAGTTCCTCTGGTCAACTTATCCTGGAAAAGAGGATCACTAGATGTGAAGTTTGGTTGATTTGTTTGCATCTCTGGTATGAGGGAGGAATAAATCACAACTTCTTCTGTGATTCTTTCAACTTGACTGATCAATTTCAAATGATATGCAGAAATAAAACCATTACATTAGAAATGCAAGATTTGATCAGAACTGTAACACTTTCTTTAAAAGAAATTTAAGAATGAAATACTTTTAACAATTTCTTCATATAAAAAAACATTGTTACGCAATATTTGCGTCATTGTAATTATAATTGTATGAAAGCACAGAGCTTGCAAACTGAATGTTGGAGTTTCATCAGCTGTAAGCCGAAATCAACAACACGGCTAAAATATGTTCCTATATACTGCAGTTGTGTTATTTTAAAGAAACAAATCATTTGATGTCTGATAGAGATAAAGTTATACTTTACACCTGTTGGAGAGCATCTCTGCCACAGACACTGCGTGGCAACCCAACCCCATTAAACAGAACTGGATCTGCGTCTGATGTGTTCTGATGCAATATGATACTTAGATAATTAGGCAGACAGGCACACAATAAACAGAATATGACGAAAGGCAACACAGAAAAAGTCTTTTATTCTTGAACTGTTCTTAAAAGCAGTCCAACACGCAACTTTCCATCTCAAAAAAACAAAAAAAATAATAGCTGAAATAAAATTAACTTTTGAATAATATCATCAGTCACATAGCAGTTTTCGCTTTTAAACCTTAATTTGAATAACCCAAAAGCAGTAGTATTGGTGTTTGTGGTGCACGAAAACAAGAAGAGTCTCAGACGGGTGTAAACTGGAGGGGTTTTCTACAGTAAGCCTCAGCCGAAAGCTCAGAGTGTGGAGGAGAGACCCGGACTCCCGGCTCCCCATGCGCACAATAAATATGAAAAAAAGCACAGAGTCTGGTGTCCGAACAAAAACAATCATCTGGAACTCGCAGGTACGATATCTCTAATAAGTCTTTATGTGCAAGATTCAAGCTGAAGTCATCACCACAAACAATTATACTCACATCAACATTCCCGACATCCCCTCAACAAGATCATTTTGTTTTTTCTACATTTAGTCTTTTAAATAAACCTAGAGCGTCGTCATTTCATCTACACATATATTTATATATACTTTTGTTTTCCTATATGCGGTCCTTTTTTAAAATCACGTTGAGCAAGAGAATCTGTGTGTGACATTAAAAAGTAAAACGACCAAGCGGAGGATGGGACGCGTTCATGAGGCTCACGTACGCTCCCAGACTCAAATGACTGAACAGTGTGGAGGAAAATTAACAAAAGAAATAAAATAACTTTCAGGACAGGTACACAGAAGCGGGTGTGTGTGTTCAGAATCCCCCCCCATGGCAAAGCAGAGCACACACAAACACACACAGACACCAGTGGGGAAACGCTTGGTCACAGTTTTGTACCCTTCCATCAAGATCCGCGTTAAGTTCGTGTGTAAAGTTCGTGTGAGTGGATTTCCTTTTCGTTCCGCCGCTGCTGCCGAGTCCATTTTGAGAAAACAACACGCCGACTTCCGTCCGCTTGAGTGACGTACAAAGTTATTTGGCACATTTAACGACCGGTAAGTAGAACATTGGGCTAAAAAAGGTGCAATAAACTGTCAACGAAAACAATAAGAACCATGTTGGTTTACAAAAATAAAAAAACACACCTTAAGAGGTGGTCAAATCTCTACAACAGAAGATTTTCCCCTGACAAATAAAGGCCATCAAAAACAAAAAAGAACTTTAGCCAAATCAACCCTTTTTTTTTCTACTGAAGCTTTTGCATTTCATCTCTGCTATTCCTGAACGCCACAGACGAAGACTTTGTACTGCATACAAAAATAAAAGCCCTGAAATAAGAGGTTTCTCCTTCTGTTGCACGGCCTGTAACACTGCGACTGTGGGACGTCCCGTCCCGTAAACGTCCCGGATCACAAGGACAAAGAGGGGGAAAAAACAACAAAAAAATACTGGAACTGAACAGACGGCGCATCTGCCGCTTTTTGTGTGTGTGTGTTAAACAAGAAATTCTTTAAAGCTGACCGAGTGATTTAAATGAGCTTATTCCCTCTAACCTTTGATCCAGGTATGGCAACGATGAAGTCGAAATGGACTGAGAGGGAGAGAGCGGACTCATGCAGTCTTTCAGAAGTATTTTGGTTTTTTTGGTTTGGTTTTTTGAATAACTAGGACATGCAGCTGATGCGTATGAAAAAGGAACAATTCAAGGGAAAAATCCACTATATATGTATAAAGCATGGGAACTAGACCCAATGTGAAGATCTAAATTTGATTGAATCTCAAGTGGACCAGAAGCTGGGAATCTATATTTTTATAGGACATTTGATTGAGTGTAATAACTAAATAAGGAATTAAAGCAGCATAATGTTCATGTTACCCAAGAGGGTCAAAACTTCTGCACCGCAGAGGGTTATTACTAGTAAGAATAAGCAGAGTAGATGCAATAATGCTTAAATTATTTTTGACACTTAATTTGTAGCGAGAAATAAGTATTTTACTGGAGTGGCTTTTTACTGAGTTGATGAATAAGGACTTCTCGCTGGCTAAAGCGTTAGCATTAAAGAAAGTTACACTACTTTTAGATAGCTTGTGTAAAAGGATTTGGGGAATTTAATGCAATAACAAAAACCTCTAGCTGCCAATGATGCTAAAGGTAGCGTTTTTTAGCAAGAATCATTAGCTTTTAATGCTTCCTACAGATGCTAACCCTGTTTCTTCATACTGTATATCCAATTTGTTTGTTTTGTTTTTTTATCAAATTACTTGGGCTGAACTTGAACATAAATCTAGACGGAGATTCTTTGAAACACACTGCGATTTATGAAGCCTGGAGCATAAAAACCACAGCAAAGCTTTAATTTTCTAAACTAAGTTGTCAACGTTTAAACAATTTGGGGGGGGGGGGGGGGGGGGGA
>JAVLVB010000031.1:1633497-1645209 GCA_032876305.1 Orestias chungarensis
ACCTTCTCTCAGCTTCATCTCCTCCTCGTCTACGTCGCGTTCAGTCAGATAACAAACCCTGGCTGAACCTGTAATCCGACCAGAATGTGTGTCTGTGTGACGGCATCATCTGAAAGCGGACCAGCAGAGGTAACCGACACCCCCCACCCAACCACCCACTCTGCAGAAAAGAGAGATAAAGGACCCAACCTCCTGTGGAGAAAGACAGGCAGACAGAGCAGGTCCAGACACACCGGACTGAGAAGCACAGACGAAAGGGTTTTTCTTATATACACCGAATACGTCGCCGCGCCGTCCTCCTACATACACCATTAGTCCCTGGTTACCCATTCTCAGGTACGTTGGTCTTCACCGTTCCCATGGCAACCCGTTGCTGTTTGACAGCCAATGGAATCCCGGTCGCCATGGTAACTGGCTGCACAGGAGCCAATCTGAAAACAGTTTGTGGTCCTCTTGTTTTTTCAGGACTGGAATGATAAATCACCGGCAACAAACATCCCAGCGAGGGTCCGGAGGTGTGTGGGAGGGCTCCACTCAAGTAAAATATCCATGTTGGCACTTCGCACACTTCAGTAACCGAGAGGGGGGGTGGAGGGACACAGTTGAGCAGCAGATTTGTGTCATTTTCTAAATGTTTTTACATTCCCCGCAGTAGCCCCGCCCCTTCTGTTAAAAAAAGAGAGGTCTCTTCTCTGATAGGACCTGCTGCTCTAGCATGTTTAACTTTCAGGCATCGAGTGCGAGCGAGGGGACGGATGGGCGAGGGGGGTGGACCGGGTCGACAGTCCTCAACGTGCTAACCATTGTTTCTCTCCTCCAGTCTGCGGTCTGCCTGTCTCTCCATGACTGCCAGAGTCCCGTCAATGAAAAGAGAAATCCGCAACCCTCCTTTCATCGTCGTCGTGTCATAGTGCAATGTGGGTAAGGGGCTGGTGGGTCCGTTAACACACACCACGAGGCGTCATGGTGAAGTCGGGGCTGATGTCTTGCAGAGATGGGGGTGGTGCGCAGAGTACGTGTGTGTGTCTACATGTTTGTGAGTGTGTGTGTGTGTTTGTGTGTGTATATATATCTCTAAGGGACTGTGTGTGCTCCTTTATTCACAGGCCGTTGCTGTTGCGGTGTGTGAGAGGAGGTTTGGAGAGCTCCACCCCGCCGGCCCGGCCCTTCCCGATCACTTTAGGGGCGCGGCGCAGCAGCTTCTGTGCTTCTGTGAATGCCTCGTTCAGCTCTTTCTTCCACTGCACGAACTCGGGATCGCTCTACAAACACGAGGAAACAAAAAACACATTCAAAAGATCCACGCATGCCTACAACAAAGATGTACAGAGCGAGGAACCTGACCCACCTCACACTGCAGAACAAACTGCTTCCCCCCTTTGATGCGCAGCAGAATGCACTTCTTGTCTTTAACCTGCGTGTCTTCCACCGTCACAATCTGCTCCATGGTCAGCAGGTTTTGCTGCAAACAAAATTTTGACCAATCAAACATAAGGTAACAGGAAGTGTGCTGCATTTTTTTCCCGGTCTGCTCTGATCTTTGGTGAAATGGTTTGCAGACCTGATGTTAACCCAGTTACATAGCAGAGAATCACTACAAAACTATTGTTGTTTGTTAACAGCAAACTCTATTGAATCACTGCCACCATCGTACTATACTTTACAGACTTTCATCTTAAGAGGTAGGCTAAGACAAAGCAGAGCATTCTGGAGTGCCTGGCGGTCATAAGCAGAGAAAGGGACAACTAGCAGCTTAAGCGTCTTTATATGAAGTCAGTCCCTCACACTAATATTTTGATGTAGGACAAATTACCCTCGAAGCTCAAACCACATCCATCGAATCCAACTCTTGGCGCTCCAGTAGGATTTCTTTCTGACACACATCCACGAGTAGAGCGCGACTGTTTTAGTTACGCTGCGTTCGAACCAAAAGCGCCTGGAGGTGGAAGAGCCGTGAGTTTACATGCAAAGTCTCTGTAAACGCGCATTTGCAGTGTTTTAGGCGTCCAACGCTCCAAATGCTCGAGGTGGGAAAATTGAACCTCTGCCGCTTGAGTATCGACCAATCAGAGAGCGCCTTCTATGTGACGTAATGACAAAAAGATGCTGAAGTGATAATGGCGGATAGATTTATTGTCACTGTTTTTGCTAATTCGACTAACATCAAACTAGCGACGAATTCAACCCTCGTCAGCGCAGCTCCCCCGAGTAAGTGGAGAAAAACAGCCTAGGTACGCATCCGAAAAGATTTCCTGCGGGATCATACGCCAAGTCTGCTCCAGCGTGTTTTGGTCTCAGGGGTGACGGCAAAGAGGCCCTGCGCCGTCAAACACTTTCAGAAATACAAGAGAAAACAACTGCTTAGTGAATTTAAGGTCCCATTTTTGGAATAAGCTTCTTTACTGATAATTGAGTTTGCATGTTTTGTTACATACCATTTTTAAATCTAGATGTTTCATTGCTTTATTATGTCTAAAGATAATCAGTTAAAAACTAAAAAAGTTAACAGTATTCATAGGATATTAACAATTTCACAAAGTTTTGTCTTGTTTACAGTTTAATCAAACTGAGAAGTGAAACTATTACATTATACTTTATCTAACCGCGAGGATGAGGAGGCTGGAAACGCAAGTGCTGCTAAGTGGAAAGCAGGGAGGTGAACCGGAAATTTCAGACAGCAGAGGACACTCACCCCGTCTTTTAGCATTTTTAAAGGCTTTCGCCACTTCTCCTTCAGAGGTGAGATGGGACAAGCAGACAGAAAGACAAATGATATTCTCCCCCACAGAGACAGAGCATGCATGTTCCAACAAAGACAGACAGATGAACGGTGGTGAACGGTGATGACTTGGACTGTGTTTGACTGAACACTCACCCGTGACTCGCCCTCCCCCCTCCACTCCACTCTGTTGGGGAACAGATAGAAGTAGCGGCGCTGCCACTGGGTGAGGAACGGGTTGCCCAGCTTCAGCATGCAGCCGTGCATTATACAGTCCTTCCCCAAAGCGTAGTCTGCAGACGGACAAACACACGTCCACGTGGTTAGAATGAGAAAGAATTTGACAAGGTGTGGAGAACGCCTCCTGGGCTGGCGTCCTTACCCTCCTCGTGGCCGAGCTGCTTGTTCTTGGTCCTCTTGCGGGCCTCTATCTTGTCCGTGTCCAAGTTGACCGCTTCGTAGACGGTCTCAGCCACTTCCTGTTGCCAGCGCTCCGATATGACCAGAGGGAAGTTTTTGTACAGTTCCTGGTCGCTGTCCAGCAGCTGCAGGGAGGACGCATATAAGACAGAGCAGCATGGTTAGCAGCAATGTCAACATGAAAGCAGGACCAAGGACAAAACCCAGGGACTCTGCCTGACGCTTATACGACCCGGGCCAATCGCTTCATCAGTGCAGACTCGGCCTGTTGTCTTCTAACACCTGCTTTTCAACAGGTATGTATTTAAGAAATTAACTTTCTACATTCGCTTGGTTTGGTATTTAGTAGGTAGAAAGAACACAGAAGCATTTATATTCTGATTTAACATTAATGTCATAATTAATTACCATGAGAGAACAGGTGTTATCAAATGTAAAATATAGATCACAGGAAAACACTGAGTGACTAGTTATGTTTATATGCACAACATTTCTTGATCGAGCTGACTTGTATTTGTATTAAATAATCAGGATTTATTGTTTACACAGACATTAAAGCAAGAATCAATAATCTAGCAATACCTGTATGATCTACGTAGAATAACAGCTGTGAATGAAGAAGTGTGACTCACAGCATCCCACCCCGAAACAAAAGGCCCATTTCCCTGTTTTTATTGACATTCAACAGCATCGTGAAAAACATGAGACTAATCCCACCAGGATTATTCTACCCAAATAAACAGTTGTTAAAACAATCTGTGATTATGAAAGTCCTAACCGTTTGTGTGTTGGCAAAGCTGTTTTAGTTTTATTAGGAACACCTCAGATAGACAAAACTAAAATGGACTAAATTATTGTAGAACAGTTGATTTGTGAAACCTTTGCTCTAATTGTTAATACCAAATGTATTAAGTGTTTTATGCTTTGTGGAATGATTTTATGTCTGCGGGTGATGAGCTTCCTTCTCAGATTTCTATCAGACACTGTAACCAGATGTATTTCTCACAGCAGAACAAGCCTTATAAAAAATGGATTTATTAAAATCAGTGTTTGATAATGATCACACACAAGTTTTCAACAAACATAACTAAATGACCATAACAAGAATTTGCACTTAAAACCTTAAAAGCTTTTAATTGGCTTTGTGTTTATCATCTTTTTTGTAATTAACACCTTGCTGATAAAAAAAACCTCCAAGACATCCTCAGATCTGAATCTTTATGCTCTTAATTGAGAACTTTGCTTCACAGCAGTTCCTTTTCTACCTCGCTGCTGCAGGTGCAGCCAGGAGTGTCTGATTATGAAATGTAAAAGCTGTGTCTGGTGAGGAACATTCAAAAGTCCTGTCGGCAGCTGCAGCGTAAGATAAGAGGGTTACAAACGTGGATGCTCCGGGAGCTGGTTTACCTTGATGCCCTTGGTGTCCTCCTCATCAAATGAGCCGATGTCAAAAGCATCTGCGGCGTTCACCTCTCCCCTGGGCGGGATTAGGGGAGGGGGGTACTGCAGTAGGGAGAGCAGAGAGACCACTGTCAGGTGATTTGAGCAAACAGACACAGATGGAAAAGGCAAAGAAAGGAGGAAAGTAACAACAAGGCGACGATTCTGTGGTGCTGTGGTCACCATAGCAACAGAAACTGCTTTGGACTAATCACTTGTGAACCTAAATACACGGCAGGTTTATAGCCAACATGCAGACAGGATCTGAGCTACTAATACAGAACAGAAGAATTTTGTAATGGTTGGAAAAATTATGAAATAAATAAAAACTAAATAAATACGATAAAATAACTCATATCTGCTGGAACAGGGTCATTACAGATCAGTAGACATTAATAGTCTCAGTAATGCAGAAAAAACCCAAGGAAACAAAGGAAAAACGGCTCTCTCACCTTCTGCAGGTACACCTGCTGCCAATCGATACCTTTGAAAAACTGATGCTCCTTCACCTCTAGTGCTCTGCGGGGGAGACCAGGAAGCAGGTGGAACTGTGATATCTCATGTTAACACATGGTGGCAGTGTTGCCCACATCGCTAATCTGCAGCAGCTTCATCAGAGCTTTTAAAAATGCCAGTGTAAGAATCCCAGCACTAGTTTACTTCACCACTCCTCACTAAAGTGAGTACACCTCTAATATCTTTTATGGGATCCAGACAAAAATGTGAAACACAGTTAAGCAGTCGCTGTTCAGATATACAACAGAGGAAATTTGCTGTCCCTGCCTGCAAAATAAGTCATCACACAGCCATTACTGTCTAAACTACTGTCACCAAACGTGATACTCCCCTTAGTGAAAATATCTCAACTGTGCCAAATTAGCCGTTTGTTCTCTCAGGTGTCATGTGACTAGTTTAATGGTGCTGGGTGTATACTGGCAGCATTTACACCCGCGTCACTGGAACCAAGTCAAAAAACTGAGGATCAGAAGAAAGATACCTTGCTTTACATAAAGAAGGCTGAGGAAATCAGACGGTGAGACAAAGTCTGGTCTGAAACTGAGATAAGCCTGTCAGTTTCAGACCAGACACCGCAGACAAAAATAACCTTATTTGGCTGAGATGATACCAAACCTGTCTGTCGTAGACCGTTTGAGGAACACAAAGACAAGTGTTTTGTCCGCAGCCAAGCATGGTGGTGAGTGTGTCATGGGTCGAGGATACAAAAGCGCTGCTGGCGATGGGGACATTTACTTTATGGACATGGATTTAAAATATTATTATGTCTTGTTGTATTATTGCGACAACAATAAAGTAAAAATTGCCAAACAGCCGGCTTTAGAACACCAGGTACATTGTGACTTTATATTTCAATCCCTAAACTACGCACAGTAATTCCATTTATTTGTTTTTAATCAATATTTTGTTGCTCTATTAAATGGAACATTGGGCAAAACAGTAGAAATACAATTGATGCCAGTTTCAAAAATGACTCATGTTGATTTATCATAGTTGTGGACAATGATGACTGTGTCCTGAGTTATTTTGACACAAATTTACAGTGTATATTGAACTGAATAGATGTGTGGGCCTCTTCATGTTTGCCAGATACTGTTCATGACCTAGTAGTTCCAAACCTAATGAACCCAAATGTAAAAAAAAAAATCTTTCTAGTAAGCTGCTCTGGTACTGGATGCAGATTTCATGCGTGTTACTATCTTACCCTCGGCCCTGGCAGCCCAGCCGCTTGGACACGTCTCTCTGCAGCAAGCCTTCCAGGAGATCTTTGAGTTCTGGGGTGAACGATTCGGGCAGCTCCACATTCTGCAACAACAGGACCGTCGGAGTGAGACATCATCTGGCGTCAGAGCGGCATCATTTAAAAGTATCAACACTTTCAAGAAAGAAACTTTAAACCCTTCAACTGGACGACCAACGATGTTCCTGAATGATACTTTGCCACCTACTATAAACTATATAATATCTCTACATGTCATTTAAAGAGATAACCGTGTTTTCTACTGTGACATTAAATTAGACTGAAAAGTTTAAGGTCAGAATTAGGAACATTACTTCTATTGTTTAAATGTTTTGGTTAAAGTAATGAGTTTCGGCACTTCTGTTTGATTTCAAACATTTTACATTGTCTCAGTATTTAGGGGAGCAAAAAAGAGACCAATCTGAGCAACAATATACTACATTCAAACAGCAGGCATGATGCTAAATATGTCCGTCATCAAGACTTCTGTTTGAACAGTTTACAACACAAAGGACCCAGAGGAGGAAGGCAGACGTCACGCAGCGTTTTTGGCCGTCATCTCTGGATCGATGTCGAAGTTGTTGAGTTATGGAAGAACATAACATGGAGGAAGCTGAGAATGTTTGGGGGGTTGTTGATGGAGGCTCCGATACATTGACTTGTTTGTATGTCAGCATCTTTGTAAGTAAGTTACAATTTTGGGAAAACGTTATACATCTATTTAGACGACCTATACGTTCCCAAGTTTTAGGTTAGTGGCCGATATCCTGAGTTGATTTCTGGGAACCTGATCCTGTCAGTTTAACAGCTGAATGTGGAAGCTTGAGTTATTTGGAGAATGTTCCTGGAAATGAACCTGACAAATGTCTTTGGGCTTCGATTTTCTATGAAGTCCCACATGGTAGCCGAATCTTTTAGGCCTAACCTGGAGAAAGCTTCAAAGCGTTTCATTTTTAACATTTTAAGCGACATATGTAAGTCTTAATAAACATCTGACTTTGAGAAAAATAAGTTCTATTATTTCACTTTAGTAAACATGACCGACCTAAAAACTGGAAAAATTGTTGTTTGATGTCATTGACAAATAAAATCAATCTGTTTTTATACGATGGATATGAATATGTGGTTGAACTCCAAAAGTTGTGCTTGTTCTTCACAGTTTTTTTCCAACATGTTTCTTTATCCCACTTGGAGAATTAGACAGGTGTTGCTGCAGTTAATCCTCAGGGAAGCATTTCTGTGGATTATAGAGATGCGACAGTAGGATTCCCAAATCTAATAATAAAATGGATTACTGAGGTTCAAGCTGAAGCTTAGTATTAAGATGGAAATTAATGTGGGCTGCAGTTAAAGGTATGAAATCTTTTTAACGGGGCTGCCGTGATGAAACCTTTTCACTTCCCTTAACAATATTGACCCAGGGGGATATCAGCATAAACCATCCAAACCTGCATTACTTCTGTAGTGTGGAATGTTGGAATGCTCGGTTTGATTAGGTGATATTTCCCAAAATAAGAACGTTAGTCAACTTTAGGAATGGAAGGAATTTACAGGTTTTTTTTAAACCAAAGGGTGACTGACATACAGTGTAAACGTTCCCTAATGGAATAAAGTAATAGAAATTTATTAGAAATACAGGATGAATTAGACAACAGACTAGACACACTGCTCTGGTCATACAAGGCAGAAAGAACCAATATATTTGAAGGCTAAAATCCTTTTAACATATACCATCTTCTTTTGTTCTTTTAATGTAAAACAATTACCTAATTTTCTGTTTGTATTATGTTTGTAATAATTGGCCCTGTTTTGTAGTTCATTATGGCTTTTAGTGGTCCTACTGACCACTAAAAGCCTCTTACACTAGAAACACCTTCTTTCAGTAAACAAGCACACATCCATCCTTTACAGGAAGATCTGTAGGCAATTCTGGGGTAAGTGAGTCCAATCAATAACTTTGACCTCAAGACAAATACTCCCTGGATTGATTGATAGATATTTCCTTCTGTGTTGAACTGCGAGTTGATTGTAAGGAGTCAGACTGTCTCAGACGCCCTACAGTTTCTCTACAGTATCGTTGACTTTTTTCCGCTTCTTCTAGGAGATGTTTGAGAGAGCAGCGGCGTCAGCAACAGGAACCTGTTCCCTCCGTCTCCGCCTGTCTCGAGTTTCCCCAGGTGTCTGCTTCCGCCTTGTTTATGCAGCAATTGGAATTATCCAATTCTGATTTGGATATATCATCATCTAAAAGGTTTAGACTTTCTCTGTTTAGAGCTCATCCTGTGGGCGCTCCGTTCTTCACAAGTCATACAAATGGACAGTGACTTGGATGCACAACCGCCGGCAGGGTTGTCGTAATGCTTTCCTCTGTAGCTCATCACTGTAAACTAGTCCGTGTTTATGTTAATGGAGAGTGGGAGGACGACCGAAATAGGTGGGAGAGAGCGCATATGTCACTGTGTGGGCTCAATGCACGGCATTCATGGTGAGCGTGACCCGTGACACCAAAAAGGCTCGACAGTATATTCCCACGAGAGGCGGCGCATACAAAGGGATTGTTCCGATAATGGATTGTTTCTTTAAATCATGGAAGGCTGCAGCCTCCTACGCCTTCTTTCTACATCTGCCTCATTTGAGGTCTTTAATATTTAACTTGTGCATCAAAGACTTTGCTGAACGTTATGTCGATGTCAATCTGCTGTTCTACGCTGATGATGCTGTCCTTATGTACATGCCGATCAACTGAGTCAGTATCTGCTAAATTAAGAACACCTAATCCATTTGTTTTTCTAAATCCATGGCAAACTGTCTAACATTAAGCTTTTAAATAAAGGAGACAACATTTAGTAACCAAATTTAAACATCTTGGGGTGACCTCTAATTTGAATTTTAAGATGGATGTTAAGAATACGACAGACGTCACTGAACACAAAAACACTTTTTAAATATATTAAAACCTGTCTGTACTTGTTGACTGCCATGATGGTACCAATCACATATAGCTGAACTTCAGAGAGCGGAAATCTTTCAAATCTAAGGTTAAGTAGCTAACCGTTAACTCTACTATGTGTGTATTTGTGCCAGAGATTACGTCTGTATGTGTGTGTGTAATGTGAGCAGAAAGCAACTTGCTATATTTTCTGTGTTGTTTTACCATTGCATTCTTTAACTGTAACCCATCAACGAACCACAGATGCAAATTGGCTATCCACTTTTTAAATCAAATTTATTCCCTGTAGGAAATAACCGAGACAAAAATAACCGTTACAGAGAGTCTGCTGGTTCATAAGCTCATGCACGATATCTAGGCACCACGTTTCCCTCTGAGTAATATTAATCTAAAAGTAATAACATCTCTGGACCGTTGTACAATAGAACAGCGCTCATATGAGAATGTGGAAGGAGAACTGGGAGCAACTAATAATCAGCTCCATTTGTCTAAATATTCAAGGGGCGGGAATTGACGTCACATTGGATGTGAATGAGTTCCAGCTGCAACAGCTTTGGAATATGGTTTGTTAAAGGAGGAAAAATCCACAGCAGATTTTCTTTTTCTTCCATGGAAGCTTGTTGGGTAAGTAGGGCTCCCTGGACTAAATGGTCTTCAAATGTTACAAACGCTCCGAGAACACATCAGAACCTACTGTATTTCTATGGGAAGGATCTGAGAGGCACCATGGTGTTTGTTGAATGTGTTTACACCTGTTCAAGCAGCAGCACGCTCTTTTCTGTTTAGGGACCATTAAAACAAAAAGAGTATATTCTCCAATTTAAGTTTTTCATATTTTTGAAAAAAAAGGAAAACGAAAACGGATAAAATCAACAACCAAAGCTGTAGAGTATCAAGCAAAAGTGTTCAAACCTCAAGCTTGATCACATTTGAACAATAATGAAGTTTAACTGACTTTATTCTGATTTGATTTCACAGCCACTAAAGCTGTGAGTCAGTGAGTTTTTACAGCTTCGATTTCCTCTTGCCCATTCTACACCGTTAAGTTCAGTCAGATCGAATACAAAGAAACTGAGAACATTCATTTTAAAGTAATATACTTTGTTGTAAAACAAGATGACCAATAGTTAAAGTATTAGGTCAAACAGCTTCAATGTCACAGATGATGAAAAGCATCCACACAGCATGTTCCTGCCATGACCATTTTTTTTACCATAAGAATTAATATATTTTGAATGATGTCATGTATTTATTTTTGCCACCATTTTATTTGGTACTGATTTTGTTTGAGTTTAGCCGTCATGTCAGAAAAATTCTCCCGTCTGAGAGGTGAATCCCTGGAGCTCCTGAGGAGACACCATGGACGTCTTTACTGCTTCTGTGATGTTAACCAACTTGGAAGTGGTACAATTCAATTTGGAATAGGGGCGTTCAGACTGCTTTGAAAATGTTTACTCTGAGTTGCATTTGCTTGCTGTGTGAACGTAACCTCTATGTTTCATAAGAAATCCAGTTAAGCATTCACAGAATAGATACATTTTTACAGAGATCAAATCAAAACAACGGACCGTATTTATTAACTATGTTCACAGGATTGTAACCTTGGGTCTAAATAAAACTGTGTCTTTTTAGCTTTTATTCATAACAAGTTTGATTATCTTGTATTATTTTGTGTTGGTCCCGCACCGTAAAATCTGACATAATACGTTTGTGGTTAAAGGTACAGCGTCAGTAAAAGAGGCATGATTGCTTGGGGAAAAGGGAACCCAGAGTTATTTTCGGTTAGAATGTCCACCTACAGAAATAATTACATTTTCTAAAGCCAACTGTCCCTTCAGTATAACTGTAGAAATGATATTTGCACGCTTCGGCTACCATGATCTGTGATTCTTTTGAATCTTTCTGAGAAACAGGAGGATGAACACAGCATAAGGTGACGGACATGGAAACATCCCTACATGTAGGACACCCCTAAACACGGTTATAACTCCCTTGGAGTCCAATCAGTTGTTCACAAAAGTCAACAAAACAATGTGTGCATTTGGAATTAACTAAGGCAGAGTAAAGACTCATATTGGCTGCTATGCTTATATAGTGTTTACAAAGAGAAGATTTATTGTATATTGAGGGTATATCTGCAGCTGCAGGGATGTGCCTTACCATGGTCAGCGTCATGCGGTCTATCTCATGTTTGTCTTTGGTCTTGTGCTGTCTGAAGGGGCTGTGCCTGAAGAAAACGAGAGAGAGAGGAGATCCTGATAACGCCCCTGAGGACGAGTGGAAACAGGAGGACGGACTGAAAAGTGAGGAGAATGTGTGAAGATGGCGAGGGGCGACAAAGCTGCTGCACACACACACACACACACACACACACACACACACACACACACACACACACACACACACACACACACACACACACACACA
>JAVLVB010000031.1:1662383-1703775 GCA_032876305.1 Orestias chungarensis
GCTTGGGGATGACTGAGCCACCAAAGATAAGTAGTAGATGTTTAAACACCGTCTTTATTACCAATGGTTCCACTAGTTGTACCCTCCGGTCCTAGATATGAACACTTATTGCAAATCAACTCATTTACATACTAATAATCGGTCTACATGAGGACCAAATCGGTGCATTCCTTCAGTGGGTGGCTGAAATAAACATGACTTTAGTTTCTGTTGTTTTCCAACAAGTTAGCTTATCCTTAAAACAAATGAAGCAAAATAACATGAGATGTTAGCAGCTTTAAGACGAATAGAAAGGAAAACTCAAACCATAGCTTAATCAACAAATGACCATAACATTATACACTAAATAAGTTGTTAATAACTGGCAAACCAGATCAATACATAATACACCATGAGGTGAGTAAGTATGCACATTATATCACAAATATATAGTCACAGAAATATCAGTGTGTATATTTAGGCAGACATGAGTCTCGATTCTCGAAAGATCAGGGGAAACACAGACAGATATTTAATCATAGTAATTACAGATAGTATCTATTACAATAGTATGTAGATGGTAGTGATTATTTAAGTTAAACATTATTCATACCACTCGAAGTTGTGATGCCTGCAGAGCAGAGATGAACAGTTTTTTGGAGAAGAGAAAGTGCCGTAACATGAATGCCTGCTTTAATTTCATCTAGATTTTCTCCCAATTTCACATAAAGACATTCAACATTCTATTGTAACCATAGATTATGGAAACAGATCCGTGAATGTAAGTAAAGACGGCAGCTTTTTTATCCTCCATTTCATCTCATGAAAAACAACAAAAGCTAAACATAAGCTTAAAAAACGCTTCCAAGATGGTTTCTGTTTTCCCTCGGTTCCCTCACTGATTCAGCTACAGACATGTCGAGACCAGAAGCCATTGGTTTTGGATTTCATGCCTACTATCGCCCATTCTCACGTCTTCCTTTCTTCTTTATCTCTTTCCCATATGTGACGCATCATTTCCCCTTATGCTCTAGCTACAACACTTGGGCTCATCCAAATAAACGGCCTCAAATGCATCTCAGTGTTGCATGCGCCCGTAGCGAAGCATCCCTGTGTGCCGACTCGACCTCTTGGCACGAGGCTCTTCAACAGCGGGGACTGAATGTGCACAAGAGGCATTAGGGGAAAGGGGAAAAACAGCACTTCTTACGTCACCAAGACTCAAGGATTAACCCTAATCTGTGAACACTTCAACACTACCCAGTTAATTCAACAAATGGCCTCTTCCCTAGAAGTCTCACACACACTCAGTCACCTCTGGTTGAAGCCAGACGTGGCTTCCTAGGAGCTCCATCTCATTAGTGGGATCAACACAAGCAATCCTGGAATACCAGGTTAGCAATCTGAGGCCGCCTTTTACATGCACTCAATATGTGGCAGTAATGAGCCGCCCTTGTAATGAATCTTTCATAGTAAAAGGGACCTGAAAGTGACCATGAACCTTTAGAAAGTGTCCTCTGTTTAAACAGAGCACGGACACTAAGATCGAGACAAACGTCACCATCAGTGGTGCGAGTGTGTGAGCCCTGCCTGCAGACTGCTGCTGCCTTCAAGTTAGCGGCATGAGGCTGTGTTTCTATGACAATAACCAAATGTGACAACTATCCTGCCAGCCTCTTTACACAGCACAGGTTAGAGGACAGGTAAAGCTCACTCAGCCGTCTCTGTCCCCACACCTTCAGACGTGTTAAAGGTCTTTTACACTAACAGGATGACGATGAGAGCGTTGAAAGCGAAGCAGATCGGAGCATCCGTTTGAGCTGGCCAGGCTTGGAGCAAGGGTCCTGTTTCATTGATCTGTTTAGTCGAGGCTTGATTTGAATTAATAGGGATCAGTTTGTGCTTTAAAGGTGCCGAGGGGGAAACGAACGCACTCAGCAACTGCTATTTTTATCTCCAAATGGTTGGTCCCTGGGTAGAAACACGTGACAGGAAATGACTCCAGTTGAGGCCTTCTAAAAGCAACAATCATTACTCTGACTGTTGGGCGGGTCTAAGGTTAAATTTATTCCCTTGGTCACTCCCACTCCAACCACTCCTCCACACCCGATTGCTTAACCAGCTCATTTAAAGTAGTACTTCCATATTATCCCTGAAAAACGGAACACTGGTCCTAAGCTGGTACGTATCCATGTTTCCCCCATTCCCTTCACATAAAACACAACTGGCCTAATAATAAAAGGAATAAATCCTGCAGCAGATATACTAAATGATGCATCTGAAAAGATCTAACTAGATGCACAGATTGAACAGCATGATAGCTGCAGCGAGGGTTCGGGTTTTCACCTGAAAAATAACTTTGTTCAGCACTTTTGAGCTTCCTATTCAGGTCTATATAACAGGACTAATCCTGTCATTTTTTACTATGATAAAAAATGTTCAAGAGTATATATTTGTGAATGGTTTGCAGGTAGATGACTTTGTTTTTAACATGTGTGCATGAAAAGTTCAATATTTTAAAGGCTTAAATGCTGTGACCAGCAGCACTCGACAAAAACACCTGAGATGCCGAATCCTTCATAAAAAACAGGATTAAACCTGGAGGTGCCCTGGAAATCATCCCAGATCGTAGGGACAATTCTTCAATGGGACATTTGTTAATGAGGATGCAGTTACAGCAAAGGGTTTCAAAAATAAAAGCAGGACGAAGAAAGCAAGTTTATATATTTCAGTTTAGGCTGCCTGAAAGAAAGGGAGAGCAAGACTTTCAGCAGATAAGAGGCTGAATTCTGGAGAGCAACGTTGTGCTATTTTACGCTTCTGAGCGTCAGACCTGCCTCCCCTGGAACAAAGTGGATTTTTTAAAAGTCCAGTGCGTCGTGGAAATCTCATAGTTGAGTAGCAGTCTATAGTTTTTATGATAGATACACTAAGACTGTTTACAAGCACCACAATGAACAAGCATCGCTATTTAAGGTGAGCATTAGGAGCCTGAAGGGTGTCTACCTCTGTACTTAGAAAACCTTTGTTTTACTCCAACAATATATCCGAATAGTAATATTTTACAGTTATATTCTCGCTAGTGGCCATACTTTCAACGTAAAGTGGGTTTTTTCATCCTGTTTACTCAATGGTTTCCAAATCTATTAAGCCGCGCCATAAAATTAACAATAAATAATGGAAGGGTGGAACATTGTCATGTTAAAAAAAATGCTTTCGGTGATGTCGAAGGTGCAAATAAGCATTTAGTATAAGGAGAAAGTAAATTAGATTCAAACTAATATTGTGATTTCCACAGCATCTTGAAAATGTGCAAAACAGCGGAAACCTGTCTGTTGTCTGATGGGTCAGTTAACATTTTACAGTCTGCATTCTGCGTCGTCATTGTTTTACCACTCTGGAACAAACTAACCTCTTGCTCAAGACACAGTTTAAACAGAATTTCAAAAGGTTTAGAAACAAATCTTTTCCTTATACATTATTCTTTGCTAATTTTTCTTCTTCAATGTAACAAAACCGTTTATTTCGTTTTAAGCCAATATGGAGGACGGGGTGGGGATGATGTGAGTCGGGGGACGACATGTCTGTGCTGCGTTATACATACGCTGACCTTTACAGGGTCGCACTGAGGCACCATTCCTCTGTCTGGGCCGTGTTTGTGTGCTTGTGTGCTACACAGTGTGACTGATGCACATCCTCCTCCAGGATTCAGCAAACAAAGTTAAGTATTCCACGGACTGTCCCGGTCACTGGTGCTCACTAGGACGCGCTAGCAGTGCTAGCTAGCATGCAAATCAGAAACGTTTGATGTTAGGGTTTTAAAAAGAGAACGGGCTGACAGCATAACAAAGGCGCTCGCTGTTAAACGCTCAGTTTTTTATTTTCCAATAACAAACTGATCTCATGAGTACTGCGCAGGTTTAGTTTACATACAGATGGTGTTTAAAGGCAACATCGAAGAGTCTGATGAAATCGGCTGATGATGCAGTCGGCTGACTCCAGAGGACGAAGGCAACAAGCCAAAGGTGAAAAGAATAGATAGCCCTCCCCATCCTTTTCTACTGATAGTCTTGGTTCCTTTGAAAAAAGATGGATTATTTAGCTGCAAATTGCCCACAATACAAAATAACAGAAACAGTAACAAGGCTAAGAGGAAATGTTTCTGATCCAGCAGTCCAACCAGTCCATGTGCCTTCCTTTACAGCAGACGGTGCCGGTGGGACGAGACCTGTAGGTTTCGTGTCTGTGGATTTATTTATTTATTTTCTTTAATAGTCACCTCTAAAGTGAAGAAGGGATTTATTTACAAGATGTCTAAGCTGGTGTCTGTTTGTCGGTGATGCAGTGTTACGGCAAACAGGCTTTAATATTCAGGCCCTGACTAATTCAGTTTTAAAAGAAGAATGATTACACCTGCGGTCTGAAATGAACAGATCTCATTTACTTGGCCTCCACAAACACTGATTTATAACAGTTGGCAGACATAAACAAAGCCTGGTTTTGTTGTAGATTTTGTAAAAAAATAAATAAATAAAAAGATTTCTACTTAACCAATTACACAACCTGTTGAGAAATAAGGTATTTCTCCCAGAACTTAGCATTAGTGCAAAGGCATAGAAATTTTAATCAGTAAAAAAAAACCACAGTACAAATTCCAGCGGCTTGAAGGCCCAAGATGGATGCTGAGGTACGATCCTCTGTAATCAAACCTCAGAGTTGGAAAAATCAACTGGAACGCTCCTTCGAAGTAATGTTTGGAAAGTCTGAGAACTTTTCTAGTGTCCACTTTCAGGCGGCTCCTGTTATCAGTGAGCAACAGTGTGGTGGAACAACAACATGCAGAATAAGCAACAGAAAACCATCTGCAGCTGTTTTCCTAATCAGAAATATCCAAATAGAGATTTTTTTTTTGTTTTTAGATTCTTTGAAGGGGATCATTTTTGACAGTTTCTCAGCAGATTAATAAATTAACAGCATTACAATATTTGAATCCCAATTTCTCCAATTTGGTTTAAAGAAAAGTTGATAACTCCAAGTTCCGATATCCGAGGCAAATGGCAAGTAACGTTTTCTTTGCAGCCAACCAGGAAGAGCTAACAAGCAGAAGGACCAAAGACTCCTTGGGCAGGTTAAATCTACCAGAGTCTGCAAATCTTGACCAAATGGCACACGGATGTTAATCTTGCCACAACTAGGAGTGTCTGTAAAAGCTGCTCTTTGCATTCGGAAATATGAACACACTGCACTTGGTACACCGATTCCAGCACCTTGTGTCCGCATTGAACTACATTTAGAAGCAATAGCCTGGGAGGAGGAAGCAGAGGCTTGGACACGGCATAATTCAAACATGTGCTTAACAACTCAATTAGCCAACTGAATGCAGTACAGATCAGGAGTATATGGCGAGCATCTCAGGGACTATGCAGGTTAATGCTGTAGCAGCCTTGCATATGTGCTCAGTAGACTTTGTGTTAGAAGTTGCCGTACTACTAACCTCTGACATCTAGGTAAAACCAGGCAGGCGGTCCTCAGAAGGGCGGATGCTCTCAGAACATCAGCCAGAACCGCCAGATCTCACGAGAGGTTCCACACCACTACTTCACCACAATGCACCAGTGTCCCCAGAGGTATGCAGAGTCACACCTCCGTGTGAAGGTGAGATGTGTGAGCAGGGCCTGATTCACAATCATGCGGGCCCTTGGCCCTATCAGCTGGCAAAATGCTTTCCATCTAGGGTTTGAATAGGACTGAACTTATATGACAGTCTGTCAAAGACTAAACTAAGGTATCACAAATCAAAGACAAAGAGCAGTATCAAAATAAAGTGTCAATATATGATTTTCAGTAGAAAAATACTTTAAAAAGGATCCAGCAACCTAAACTCTTCTTTATATTTTATTTTTTTTACAGAAATGTAATCTTGTTAAAAAAAATATCCAAAGAACATTGTAGACATGTCATACGTGTCTTTAAGGAAAAGACTTTGGAATGTTACCGTTTAACATTGTGGTCAATATTAACAGTAAACCAGGAATCAACTGGATTTGTGGCATTTTGATTTAAAAGTGAATCTTACTGAGGTGATTGGTAATCTTTTGGCAATAAACTGAACCCTTCTGTCAATAACGTGCCTTGAGGTGAGGTTTCATGGAAAGTGTACAGATTAACAGAATTGAGCTGATCTTCTTTTTTGGTTGAGTCAAGGTGAACAACGGGACTGGATGAAGGGCGTCAAACACGCCGCTTTAGGTATTAAAGCCTCTCCAACCAAGCTGAGCACATCCCTGCATAGTGAACTGTGGTGAAGTCAATGTCATAGCTCAGCTGTGAAGTGCGGTTGGGAGGGGGCACTAGTGCATTCTGTGAGGTTATTTTCACAAACGCCTAACGCTGTACAACCGTACAGCTGCGACTGCTACTCAGTAAGCCAGACCGGCTGCTATCAGATGCTTCATAATAAAGATGTTGTGAATCATGATGGCTGAATAAACTACCAGGTGCTCCAGGCGGCGTGTTCACATCAAAATCAAAGCCGGCGGGAGCTGTGATGCTTTCTGGGAAAGGCAGCCGCCTGAGAGGGTTTCTCCTGCAGCTGGTCTCCATTTACAACCCCCACCAAATTGTCATCACCCGTTTTTATTCCTCTTTTAATCAATTTCATTTCTCTCCATCGACTAGCAAAATGCAGCAGTTCTGGCACGGTTACCACAGCAACCACAGTTGCTAAGCAACTCACAACTCTTCCTCACCCCTTCCAGAAGTCTGACAGATGGTGAGGGAGAATGCCAAAGCAAAAAGTGAGAGAAAGAGAAAGGGTGCTGACGGATGGGGGAGAGTTTAGGAGACAAGAGAGACACGAAAAAAAGTGGAGAATAAAAATGCAGGAAGAGCCTTGAGGCAGTTATGATGAAATCTGAATCAACTTGTGAATGACCCCCCTCCCCTCCACATGAATCCCCGTCTCAATGCCTCCAGAGATCACCGTTATATTTTATGGCTTTCATTTTAGAAGCCAATTAATGTTGTCATAACTCACACCCACAAACGCCAAATGCTGCAGCAGCAACCAAGGAGTTTAAAACACAAAGATACAAGATCCTAACCTGGGAGTACAGCAGCCCGCAGATATACGACAGATCTCCTATTAAAATCTACAATTGGTAATAAACTCCAGCTCGATTTTGCTCCCTTTGAGATACACAAGACTGGCAAATCACTGAAGATCTCATCTGAAAGAAATATGAGCTTTTTAATGCGTTTTTAATTTGGTTTATACAATGCTGCAGATTAAAATAAGACTTTTGAAAGCTCCGAGATGAGAACAAAACTGAAGTAGTAAACACAGAGCAGGGCGCATTAGTGAACTGACCACGGTCGTGAAATCCATCATCCTGCGTAAAAAAACTCTAATTTACTGGTGTATTAAGAGTGGAAACGGCTCTCGGTTCTCCACGTTACCATGGCGAAAGGTCTCCAACACTTGGTTCGCCTCGCTACGAGCCTGGAAATATTCTAAAACCATCCGTACAGCCGGGGAGGGTTGCAAGCGTGGCCAGATTGGGTGAAGCAGCCATTATATTGCCTTTGACTGAACCGTTCTGCCTAAAGAAGTGCAAACAAAATGTAGAAAAGGTAGTTTTCATTTTCATGACTAGCTTAATATTTAGTTGTAACCAGTGTGAGATTCTTGTCGTTACAAATATGTTCAGTATAATACAGATTAAAAATGTGATATATAAAAATCTCACCCCACCAAGTTATTTGATCCAATTTCATCTTAGCTAATTTTTTGTGATTTTTATATATATATGCATTTTTGGAAGATTAACTTTATTATTCTGATCTGTCCATATACAAATAAAGTATCTTAAAAGTTTCCTGGTTTCATCCTAAAGTGCATCTAGGTGACACAAAATGCAGATATTTCCGTACCTCAAATGTTTGACATGTTTGCCTTACAACAAAAAAACTGACTAAGGCTACATTCACACAGCTGGTCTGGATGCTATTTTCTACTAGTAATTGAATGCGTCCTCCATCACAATTCTTAGTGAAAAGTTTATGAACCCAAAAGGGGTGAAAAGTTCAGAATTGGGCTGCTAGCAGTGCCGTATAACAGTAGCAGACGTTCATCGCATACGTGCAGAAAGAAACAATGCATTTGGGTTGCACTTGCCTTCTGTGTGAACATGGCCTCACTTTAAAGCACCAATGCAAAAAAGGTTCTATTTACGACTCAGAGATTCAGGTTGAGCTGCTCCTGACAGCAAGATTTATAAAGCAACCATGTGTGAGTGCTGTTTGAGTTCAGGCCTGAATACCCGGTAGCTGTCTATATTGATTTACCACTCTGGGCACCTTACAGAAGGGAGAAAGTGTTGAGGATGAAGCTGGAAGACAATGAAACAAGGATTTTTGGACTGGGGAGGTCAGTAAAAATAGGGATGTGCAGAGATCTCTGCTTTATTACAGCACTGAGGGTCAGCTGAGCTGATGATAGTAACATACGGAGTCGCTCTCTGCACTGCAGCTTTTCCCTTCCGCCACGCTTTGCTCATGCATTCCTTACATCCTGCTTAAAACCCAGAATTTAACAGATTTATGAGAAGTTTCTGCTTATTTTTCTTCTAAATGTAGTAACATGAACATCAATTCAGAACACTGCCATCTCCTCTGGTCTACAGGGTTTTACTGGAAAGCGCCTAAGCAGCTGTCCCTCGCCAGACAAATATGTAAAAAGGACACATTTAACTGTCAAATATGCAAAACAGACACACTGGCTCAAAACTGCTGAAACCAGGAGGCTGACGGCAACACGACATTTCCAGATATCGCATGAACAGGAGAATCAGGAATACAGCATCTGATCTAACGTTTAACTGTTTTTTCTTAAATTCGATGTGCTCAGTTAGAATTATTTATACTGGGAGTGAAGGCGACATTAGATTGTGTGTGCATGTCCCAACT
Source organism: Orestias chungarensis (assembly GCA_032876305.1). Classification (NCBI taxonomy): domain Eukaryota; kingdom Metazoa; phylum Chordata; class Actinopteri; order Cyprinodontiformes; family Cyprinodontidae; genus Orestias; species Orestias chungarensis. Next base: position 1,671,330 of record JAVLVB010000031.1, read on the forward strand.
TAAATTAGAAAGTAAGCCAGTCAGTGTTACATACAATAACGCACAATGTAAACAATATACTAGGCCTGAACGACCAATCGTTTTCAACCGAAAATGGCGATCTCATCAAAAGCTGTGTTTCTTTCTCGGTGCTCAAATAATATTATTAATAACATCAATAATAATTTCGTTTTACGTGTATGCCCAAATCTGGTGTAGAAAGGCTCAGCTAGCAATCAGAAAGCTGCACCAAGTCACGTGCTCTCCACTCCAATCAGTGTGTAGCTAGTCCTTCAAATTAAAACATGGCTGAAGCGGAAGCAGAACTGGAGCCAAAGAAATCAATATCAAGGAAAAACAGCATTTGAAATCACCCTTTTTCACACTCTTGCATTATCTTAATGGAAACTTCCTTTAAACAAATTGTGATTGAAATCGAAACTGTAATCTTCTATCCTACGATAGGACATCAATGCTCCACCAGGTCTACGACATCAGTGGCTGTTAATGAGTGAACCCGCATACCCAGCTGCACTGTTTTTAGCAACAATCACCCTGAAAAATTAGCCTAGAAAAGTCGCATTTTTCTTCAGAGAGGATTTCCTAAAAAGGCTTCCAGCAGTTCTGCTATTCTCCACTTAGCCTTCCTGTTACCTGCTTTAGACCCTCTCTCCCGAAATACGTCACTGTCTAGAAGTTTCTCTTTCGAAAAAAGGTGGGACTAAATTTAACAGACAAAATGAGATGCACAACAAAAAAAGGGATTCTTATATAATTTACCTTTTGTTGGTGAGTGGAGGAAATCAGATTTTAATGAGGAGAAAAGCAACACTGTTCATCTACTTTAACCCATGAATCTTTTTAAGGAAATCAGCAGAAGTGAGGTGGAACTTTATCAAAGATTTTGTTGCTTTGTGCTTAATCAGATATTGATTTTGGCTTTGTTTTCTGTAAAGCAGCGCAAACCAGGGATGGTTGGGAATGAGACAGAACACCAAACAAAGAACATTTAGTTTTGGTTTTACATGTTAAATAAATGAAAAAAAATACTTCTCAACACTTTTGAATATATTCAAAATCTCTCAATGCTGAAATAAAGAATTTTATATTTACAACAGTTATATTTCATATCCTGCAATATTTATAAAAGATGAGAAACGTGTAACTATGGCCATTGATTTGTTGGGCTGCATTTTCAGTCACACAATTTTAGGTAGAGTGACTAAAAAATACTGAAAAAAAGCTGAATTTACAGGGGAGAATTGCAAAAAATAAACCCAATCTTATTTCAAATCAGTGACAATGACAACTCCGCACTCTCGAGCAAAGCTCCAGAAAACTGTTGAACTGCTGAAACACTGAGTTCCTTTAAATTGAGGTTAAAAGACGATCAATAATAAAAAATGTAGTCTTTATGCAAGAAAAACCGTGTTATGTTATTATCATCTAAATCCCTTTGAACTGCTTTGTTGCCAACATCTGTTTCATAAATAACTGACTGACGTGATTAATGCCCAGCAGCGTCTATTTCCATTAGCATCTCACACGCCGAGGAGCGTACCTGACATTTCAATGCAACCATGATACTCTAAGGTATGAAAAAAAACGATGTACGTTTTAATGTAAAAGTAGACCAACGATAGTAATAGGAAGCAACATGCAGATGTACGTCGATGCACATGTTCTGCCCAGTGAGAAAAAGAAAAACGGGATTCAACTCCAAACTACATCTAGAAAGCTAATAAATAAAAGTGAATTAAGTTGAATATCGTAGTTTAATTTTCAGTTATAGACTCAACCTGTCAGGACCTTGAATGGAGATTTTTCTAGGGAAGTCAAATTTGCTTTAGACAAAAATACCCCAGAGAACTACGACCACATTCAAATAAGTCCATCTCTCATACATGTCCAGACTCAGAGGGAGAAGGACGAGGAGATGAAACTGAGCACATCATGAAGAAATTAAATGAGTGTTAAGGATAACAGGGACGGGAGCTGAAGACGGAGCCAGGGACAATTAACACAGCCCATTCTCCTGGGGCGGGGAGGGCGGGGGGTGAGAAGAGTAAGTAAACGTAGAACAAGCCTCCCGGGTGGCTGTGGTCCACTGGTACGAACAACTGCTGGCACGCAGCCGGTCAGCTCTGAATAGAAACCGACTGTAGCCCTCTATCCACCGGACAGAGATATCAGACAGCTTTGAATCTACTTATAGAAATAACAGCATTTAATATTAGGGGTGGGCCTTATGTGTCTTGGGGTTCTATCATGACAATGATTGCAGCAGTGATCAACACAAATACTCCTCTTGAAAAACATGCAGTTTTAACTATGGTTTCTACTACTGCACAAAAAACTATAATTAATCATATTTTTTATGGAACAAAAAGAGGCAAAAGGTTAAAAAAGCTACCAACTCACTGTTTTAATGATACAAGGCTTATAGAAAAAGCTATATATCCCGATAACAATAATGCCCTCCACTCATTAATAAATTTTTATATATTATTCTGCTACATTTCATTAAGTCGGTTTTAACTAACTACAAATTTCAACAAAAATGCAACAACTTGTAGACAAATAGTAATAATTTAAATAATTAAATTAAATTTACATAAATCAATATATATATATTTTTTATATTGCTGACAATTCCTACAATAGTCCTACAATAGTGATAAAAACAATTATTTCCTGTATAGGATTTTTCTTCATTGCATTCAATTAAGCTCAAGTTTGCATTTTAATTCTCAGAGGAAAAACAATGTTAACACGAGACAAACTAAGCTACTTTTTACTGCTCTTACACCTCTTTACCAGGGATAGCTATACAAAACAAAAGGTGTCTTTTTATTTAAGAGTTTAATTGAGAAAAAATGTATTTTACACAGAAGCCCTTAAAATAGTGGATGGAATTGCATGAATGCTTGCAAAACGTATTTAATAAGATGCGGCTCATGTTGACATTCAACAGTGTAAACCGATTTATCAGTGAGGCAATCAAAAACTAGGAGGAAAAAGACTGAATGGTGCTGAATGAGTTCCTCCTATGTGCTTTAGAGGGAAAAGCATGACTTTCCTCTGTTGGGAAAAAGGTGACTTACCAATTCTCTGGTTGAAAATTTTGTCAAAAGTGAGTTCGTCCCGTTCCTCCAGATACTTCTGCATCACGCTGCGAATGCTGTGGAGACAGAGAGGGTTGGGGAGGAGAGAATTAATGTACATGATCAAAGCCAGGATGAGCAACAACACGTCTCATGAACTCCAGCTTCTGCAGAGATCCTGACCCAGGTTTGAAACTCTCCCTGGCACCCGTCCCCTGACAGGGAGGAAACAAGGCCACATGGGAGGGGGCCTGGAGAGATGCAAGCTATCCTGGGACCGGGTGTTAATGAGAATAAGCCCAAGGAGAATGAATCAATTTACACCCTTAGTCGAAGGCTTATTATCACTTTATCAGCAACCAACACTTAAAAGAGCACAGGAAGAGCAACATCCTCAGCAGAAGTTGAACAGATTAGATCACTGTGATAAAAGCCAAACTACTTTCTACCTGAGAGAGGGTTGGTAGGAACATATGAAGGATGCTGACAACCTTTTTTAGTTCCAAAAAACCTTCAGTAATGTATTATTTATTAAATGTTTCTATTTGTGTTGGAGTTTAAATGCCACCGTGGAGACACAGAATCAATTTCTGGATAAGACAAAGTGACACAACCCTGCTGTGTGTGATCGCAAACTGCTAAATCTTCTAAACGCAGTCTGGCTCAATTCACCAAGCCTCTATCTTAATGTCCGTTTGGTCAGACTTGCTCCAAATTCTCCCTCTTAAACTTGAGTTTCTTCCGGGAGTTTTGGGTCACCATTTTGAACAAGTTTAGTACAGAGACTCTAAGCAGCTTGAACTGCTCGCATTTCTGGATACTTAAGCTTTACATTATAATTTGCCTTACAGAATAATTGACTTGCTAGTTCACTTCTGAGTAGTGGACATGATAAAACTACCATAGACTTATTTAAAACACAGGACAGCTGCTCTTGAATTATAAGCCTGAGGTTACAGAACATTTAAATCAGGAGCTTTACAGGAACCACGGACACGTTTGACATTTTCAAAAGGTTATAAAACAAGACTGGTATTTTTTTATAGTGTTGGCGTCATAAAGTGCAAAACGTCAGAAGTGGGATAAAAACTAGATTTCTGCCCATCGTTACTGTCGGGGTTTAAATCCGTGTTTGATTTTCCCCCATTAGTTTCCTTGTTCCAAGTCTTTATTTATTTTTTGGACTGAAGTACATTTCTGTTTCCGTTGGCCCTCCTCAAAGCTGCTTAGTTTCAGTTGAAGCGATACGGACCCCCTCGGGCCATGACGGAGGCGTCATTCAACGAGCAGCAGGTCGACCTATAATCAAAAAAGTTATGACATTTTTTATGAAGGTTGAAAAGTTACTTAGTGTTGCTTTAATTTGCTAACTTTTCTCCAAAAAGCTCCTACCTAGCGATCTTATTCTACTAGTTCCTGTTTATTAAGTGTATTGTCGACATCTGGTAGCCTGGCTGTAAACCATACCTGCATTTTTTTTGTCTGTGTGATTTTTCAAAGGTTTGTTTAAAATTCGTATGGTAACGTCGTCCCCAGTATCACAATATTTACGAATATTATCGCCATTTCAAGGCTTTCTAATATCCTGCAGCCTCAGCAAACATGAATCTAGTGATAACATGATAGAACTTGAAGCAACACGATGAGTTCAAACCGAGTTTGGAGAAGTGTGACTGCAATTTGGAGATCAGAAAAATCCGCCGACAATACGTTTACACCAATTTATGAAGTCCACCATTACAGGAACATGTCCACAAACAGATGTTTACAATATTCATCTACAGCAACGTTAAATATATTCTATATATCCTCCCTTATATTTGGAAACAAAAGAAAATTATAGGTTATGGTGGTGGCTGCTAACAGATAATCAGCCATAAACCGTCGGTTTCAGTTGGCTTTTAAACAACTCAAAATGAAACGGTTTCTGTCAGTAAACTAAACTGCTAATTTACATGAGTAAATAATAACGGCCATTTGCTTTGAACCGTTTTATCTTGTGTTTCTGTGCAATGCTGTAAATGGTTATCAACCCACCATCAGCTGCGACACATCAGCGCAGATGAAGAACGCCGCCTCGACACTGATACTGACAGGAAGTCCACAAGTCGTAAAAGGAGTGAAGCAGAAATGAAAAGTTCACCAGAGAGTTAAATGACATTATTACCCAATGAAAAATTGTTCTACAGATCTGGCTTTATAGATTACATCCAACAGTAAAACAGTGTTGCATCATTCACATGATTGTTTTTAGGCATTCTGCATAAACAACTACTTTTCTATTTATGCAGGTAAAACTATAATAACGCTAAAGCAGCTTCAGGAAACAAGTTGCCCATTCAGTTCAGACCTGATGATTCTCTCAGAAGTCTCTACCTAAAAGCTGACACAAGCCAAGATGGAAGTGCAGCTCCTCTATATAAACCTGAGCAACAACTATTCAAGAAATGAGAATTCAGTTGCAGACTTGATCTGCACTAAAAACGCAACGAAACACTCGAAGAGCTAACTACTAAGTAACTAACTCAGACTGAAGAGCGGAAAAAAGAGAGCTGAACAATCGTTATCTGGAGCCATCGGGGGTGAAGATAAGCGGCTGAGTAAGCCACAGTCTTAATCTCAGGAAGTGATGCATGTGCTCTTCTGTGAAAAGGGTGAGTTTGATTTATTGCACAGAACCTGGTCTAATAACGGGCCACAACCGGTTCAAGTCAGCTGTAGCTCTTAATAAAGGAGGCTTTCATCTGGAAAACATGATTATGGTACTCCTGCGATTTTAATTAGCCCACAGTATCGTTTCTGTAAGACAAGGAAAAAAAGAGGTCAGGAAAATCTGGATCAATCGTAGCTGATATTTGTTTTATTCTTTTATGATGTTACAGGAGTTTGTTTTCTTCATTGTACACTACAGGTTCACAATTATTACTCAGTTTTGGAGATTATTTTAATAAATCAGAGACTAAACTGCTCTCAGTTGATCCTGAATGTTTATAGACCTCAAACATCCACAAAGCAAATGTGCGTTTTTTGTGTTTTGGGGACAAAATGTATACGTGCAAATTATTGTTATTTTAGTCCATTTAAGAACCGTTTAAAAAAAAAACAACTTTGCATTAAATGAGCATGACTCCCCTTCTCCGCAGTAGCAGCTAGGAACCCTGCACTCGTGGGATCTGTCTGTCGTTTCTGGATCTGTTGTGGATCCACTTTTTGGTGCAGCAGCCACCACAGCCTCCCAGACTCTGATCACAGAAGGACGACTGCTTTGCTTCACTTCCCACTTGTTCACAATCAAGGTCAGGTGTGGGAGGATCCTTGAGGCCGAGGAGTCTATAATGCATGTGACCTAGCGTTGTCCTGCATGACATTCGTCTGTTCAAAGAGGCAAGACTTATTCCTGAACTGCTGCTTGTAGAAAGTGTTCAGGAAAAACCAGACGCTGGTTTGGGAGTAGAGCTTCAACTCAATTTGTTCCAACAAGCTTATCTTTAATAATACAAGCTTTCAACAACATCTTATATTTCTAGGTACTCCAAGTAGGTCAAAGCTGAATTTTCCTTTTTTCTCTTGGAACCCTGGTGACTGATTTTAAGAAAACATTTAATGCTTCTGTGATCCCGTCTCAACATCTTAGCAATCTCAGGGAGTCCTGCATCCCTCTGAGGGACCTTTGGTCATTTTTGACTTTTCAGTCACTTCAGTTTCCTTTTTTGCTCATTTTGTCTAAAGTAAAGAAACTGCCTTATAATTATGCACACCATATATGGTGTTGATCACCTTAGGCCACACCCCTTCGTATTAAACAATACATGACTAACTCCATTAAACATTCGAAGGTTATCCAGTTTGAAGAAAATATGCCTAAAACTGTAAATATATGGTCAAAAATAAATTCAGGCTTAATAGACTAATGTTATGGTTAAAATTTTATTGCTTCATTTATTCATCACTGGCTGAAACTGAAAATGACACAACAGAAAATCGCCGTATTGCAAACGACACCCAGAGACCTTAAAACACAGTGGGGTCACTGTAACAACCTGTTGGCTTCTGTTATTTATATTTATGTTATCACAGATCCAGAAAATCATAGTTTGAAACCAGATTCATTTTTTCAAGGGAAAGGGAAAGACCCCAAACAATCTGCCAATGCAGCAAAACCTAGACATTAAAAAAAGAATAAAATAAAACAAACAATGGAGCGCTGTAAGTCACGGATCAGCCTCCCTAGAGTCTGGGCCTTAACATTATTAAAGCGGTGTGGGTTCATCTTGACAGGGAGGCAAACAAAAGGCCGCCAACATCAAAGCAGCTTCGAAATATTCCCCAAGAAATCGCCACGACCCTTTCCGAAGACTACTGTGAGCAAAAACAAGAACGCGCTTCTTAAACAAGTCGGAGCAGCTTTTAAAAAAACAGAAGAAATAAACATGGTTGTTGAAAGGAACTCTTCAACAGCAGCACCTCCAGGAATTTCTGTTAAATCTTAATCTGTACATTGATTTTTGAATAAAAACGCTCTGGCTGAAGACGGTGGAGCCTGTTGACAGGGCTTTCTCTTTGTCCTGGCAAACCTGTGTTGTAAGCGCCGCTTATAACACAGACTTGGCGAATATAGTTTGCAGAATTTTAGCTTCAGCCGCTGAAACGAGAAGTGAAGCAGGAAGCACTTCCTCTTCAGACCGGGCCCTCTCACCCCACTGAATCATTAGCAGCTGACTAAAATATTTGTTTCAGACCGACCCCGCAGCCCACAAACACGGTAACATTTCCTGTTAACCTTACGAGATACTACAAACGCGCAGCAGGTTGTTGGGGAACGCCGGGTTTGTACTGTTGGGCAGGAGTGCCTAGAAAAAACACTGATAATAACACGTCTATTAAAGTAATAAATCATGCGTAAGAGCATTAGGACCAAAGGCCACAAAGATACTGCGTCTAGCCGCTAACAGATCGACGCTAGTCTGTTCAAAGGTCCGGATAGGCGTCTTTTTCTGTACATCATCAAGGGCGATAAAGCCAAGCGAGGCTCAGCTGGAAACAACAGTTGCCACCTTGCATCAACGCGTTAGCTAATGGGGGCAGATGACCGCAGCGGGGTGGGAAACAAAGACGCTTGCGCTGTGACAGCGCGGTTTGAGTGACAGACTGCCTGCCGGCGCATGGTGATAAATATGGCTGTGCTGCCTACAGTGCGTCGACATGATGTCGAGAATTTATGAGAGGTGGGCAGCGACATGTGCACGGCCGCGGCGTTGGTTGTGGTGTTCGTTCACTGCATTTATGAGCCGCCGCCCCTCAACAGATCTTAAATTATCACGGCTTTCCTACGCTCAGAAAAGCCGTTAATCAGCCGAGCGATCGGAGTCGATACGTTCACTGCAGTAAAACAAAAGCGTTTTTCTGTGGCGTCTGTGTTTTTTTTGGTGCCCTATTATTTTCATTCATCATTTTTTATTAACACATACTAATGCAGGCAAACAGCATGAGGTCGCCTGAAGGAGAAGCAAACTCCTGATATTTTTCTACAGTTCTAACAGGAATAGGCTGAGAGTGATTCATTGTATTCAGCATTTCTTATGAGACTAAATGGTACAATGGTACACAAACTTAGTGTTAACTGACCCGCTGGCAGAGGCGTTAGCACAGCCTGCAGATTTGGCTTCTATCTCCAGTAAGCGCCTTTGTCAATTCCAACTAAGAGCTTTTTTCCAAGGATAAGAGGATGGATTGCGTCCGTCTGAACATTTGTGTGTGTAACACGGACTTGTGGAGCATCTCTGACCTAAAACTAATCGGCGCTGTGCTGCATCAGGAGAAATGACAGAAACCGATTGGGTTGTTTATTATTCTTTAATGGTAAAGATGTTTCACCATCTGAATGAAATCGTAACTAAAAAAAAAAAAGTGTTTTTTTTAATGTCCCCTTTGCTTATATTGAGCTGTGGTGAAAGCATAGCTGAGAGACACATTTTCATCACAGGAACAGTTTTACAGCTTAAACAGCGAATTACATTCCTGTTGAGTGACAACAACAGCTGTTCAAGTGTGAGTATGAAGAACTAGGAGAAATCACACAAAATACAGTAACTTTTAAGACTTTTGCCGTAATCTAGGGATACATCAATGGGACTAACCCCACAACTCTGTGCTGCATCACTATCACCGTCGCCCCTCCATCTCCTGAAACACCTCCAACACGACAATAAGACGGAAATAGCATATGTTATAGGTCCAAATCAAAAAGAGTACAAATAAAAATATATTTACAATCCACTTCAATCCGTTCTATGTTTTTAACAGAAAATACAACAGAAAACTTATCAGAAACATTGCTGTCCATTTCTAAAAGTAGAGCAAATAAGTAAAAATAATAATACGGAGAATTTTTAGGGTTTAAAAGCATCTATAAATCACAACAGTAAATCCTAATTCTTATGATAGGAAGATTTTAACTAAAAAAGAACATGCAATATATTCATGACCACTCCTAATACAGACTTCCAACGTTTATCTTGATATTTTTGGTGTTGTGTTAATGATTTTTACAGCAGCAGTTAAAGGCAGAAAAAAACATTAATATTGGCACAACAACTGAACTCGACGTAATGAATTTCCATGGGGATTACAATAATGTAAAAAACTACCCCAACATTACACGTTTTGTTTTTTGTTTATAAATATGTAGAATTTATTGTTACAATAATTTTATTATGAAAATTTAAAATAGCTATATCCAGGAACAATGAAAGGTAGTCTGGTATACATAAAAATTTAGAAAATACCTTCAAATCCAACATGTTCCACAAAAGGCAGACAATAAAACCAATCTTCATAAAACCGCACAACTTTGCTGTACTTAGTGTAGCCTTCCTGTTATCTGCAAATAACAAGAAGGCCATCTCTCCTGCTTTCTAACAGTTTCAACTTCCAGTCCACAGTCCAACTGGCTAGAAATGTGCCAATCATCAGAGAGATCCTGAAAAGCTTCCAGTGTTCTCTGAAATAACACAACCACCGGCTACAAATTATATTATAGCTGCGGAACTTGGTGGTTCTATTCTTCCTCAGTGTTGGTTAGGTTCACTAAATTAAATATGTTTTGGCTGGATGTAAACAAAATCTACCTTCTATATATAATAATGTCTATTTAATCATGCGTTTATGCATAGACTACAGCGGCTGTCCATATACAAAACATATTAATAAAATCTAACAATTTATAAAAAGGTACACATTTTAAGGATTTGTTGCTACATTATGACGGTGACAGAAAAGTTTAAAAACAATAAAAAATATGTGAGAACTTTTAGCCAAGCCAAGAATCAGTTTTGTAACAGCAGGTTAACTTACAATATGTTCATTTTATGCAGTAAAAACTGATCTGAAAATGAACATGTTGGTGAAATTTAAACATATACTGAGAAGTCTGCAAAGTTGTGAATATTATTGAATGAAAAAGAGCATCAAACCAACTGCAAGGTAAGGTAACATTTCCTGTGAGGTTGCATTAACGTGAGTTTTTTTAATTATTTTTATTTATAATCATTCACAGTCACTGTGGGGGTTGCTGATTTATCTCAGTGGATACAAACACATCACCACAACCCGGGGGGTGGGGGGTAGTCAAACAGGGTTGGTGAGTAGGTGTGAAGTGGAAGGTGATCCATATTCCTGTCATTCATATGTAAAACTACACAATCACACGCTGTTGCCAGACCGACTTAGGAGCTTACCTTTAGATCCGTTTTTTAAAAGAGGCTACTTAAAGGGAATCAAACTCGTTGGATACGGTTTGACATTGTTTAATAGTTGGTATCAAGTTGAAGATAAAGATCAAACGACTGAATTCATGCTGCTCCAAACCTTGTCTAAGCTTTGAAGCACTTTAACCAAACCACTCCAGAAAAAAAGGGAAATAAAAGCATGTTAAATAATGAGATTTCTCATGGGAAAAGTTGATGAACATGTGCTATTTTTCATTTGATGCTTTTGTTTCGTGTGAAAGCCAATTTGTTTATTTTTCCAGATTTACAACACTAGCAAACAGGTTGTCATAGTCAAGGACTAAGAATCTATGAGAACAGACAGATGGAAACTCATTCTCAGGCAACTTCAAATATATCCGTGGCAGGCGTCCAAAGATCTTCCAGTAAATAGACGTTTTTAAGAGAATCCTCTCGCCTAGACATTTTTATATGAAAACAGCAGATTTTTCTTCTTCTAACTGTATGAGAAAACTTCCGTTTTATTTTTGTTTGTTTTTCTACTACACTGGTTGTGATCACATTGCCAAGAAAATATTGACTAGTAAGCCAAAAATCACTCCACTGTCTCCTGGCAGCCTTTGACTGAAACACGTTGTAGCTGTTCAGGCAAAAACAAAGTAGGACTTTGGCGCTGAAAGACCTCTTTAAAACAAAACACACCCCCAGGTTCACACATAGCCAAAATAATCGACCTTTCAATGTTTGTCACGTTCTACAAACACAGCTTACAGCATTCTAGAGTGTCTTGTGGCTTTATTCAATTCAATCGAAATAAAAAAAAGTTCATCTCAATTATTTATTCATTATTTATTTCAGAAGCTTAAATTACTATTTACGTTTTTGAGATAATCAACTGTTGTTCCCATGGTTACGCATCATAACAGTACAAAAGTAAATAAGGCAAAAATAAGTTACATTAATATTTAACGTTATCCAAAGGTACAAAGTTCTACTGTTGAAATCAATGAGGTAAATAAAAGTTTTGCAAAGGAAGGAACAAAGGCTGGAACGGACTGATTGTCTCAGAGTGCTGATGTCGGAGATTTTAGATGCAGGCCGATATGATCAGATACTAAGATTCTTTCAGGCAGATATTGAACAAATATCAATATCGGATCAAGACAACTTTAATTGTCAAAGAAACAGCAATGCCTTAACCTCAAAAAAGATCGTCAAAGGTCTGTAAAAGGAACAAGTCTGAACCAGCATAAAGCTACTCCAACATGAGCAGCAAACGTCCTCAGTGAAGCCCAACTGACTGATGGATGGTCTGGCAACTGCAAGCAACAACTACCTTCAAATGCAGCTTAGGGAAATTAAAATATAACACACACACACGCACAATTGTAAAGCAACCATTTCAGGAGCGCCACAAATGTTAGCCTCTGCAGTAATGCAAGACGGTTCCCAGTGTAGGTATTAATACATGTTAAAGGTGTCTGAACTAATAAAATAAGACATTTCTAAGAAGACAAGGTCTCAAATATTCACTGGTTGTGGTCCATAACCAGCACCAATGTGGGAGGTCAACTGTCCAATCAATCCTTATTTTGGAACGGAAATTGTTACTGGGAGTTATTTGCAGCACCAGTGAGGCGTCGTGGAATCAATGTGTATATCAACTCTTTATCAGCTAGTGCTCTTAGTTAAACTGGTTCTATTTTGGATTTCTTAAAAATGATTTACACATTACACTGAATGATAGAGATGCAAATTAACAGCTACCACTAGCCAAACGCAAGTGATTCGAGCAATGCACAAGTCATGTTCAAGGTTTTTCAATTTAGAAAAACAAAACAGTGCATTCAATTCATACAGGTGGCCTGTCGGGGGCAGCCTTGTGCCCATTTTTCTGCTCGTTTGACCCAACTACAGACTAGTAAAAGAAGAACACGACACACATTTGACGATTACAAAGCATGTAAAACTCGAGGTTATCAAGAACCAAACTGTCTAAATGCCACAAGGAGGTGACAGAATCAACCAATTAATTGATTTTGCAGTGATCTTCTTCTTACAGATTTTGTAATGAATTACACAACACTGGATTTAATTGTAACGGGTGGTAATAAAAGCAACTGTTGCACAGAAATAATTTGTATCTGGTCAAATGTTGGAGTGGATGTCAGAACATCATCGTTTAATGGACGGTGGTCTGATAAAAGGTTTGTTGGTTTAGACTGATTCTTGGGAATACATTAAAGTAATTCCATCCCCATTGATCGCAAACACAAGAGCCTAAAGTGGGTTTAAAGGAAAAGTGTAAATAGTTTAGTTTGCGTGTTTGTTTAGGATCTCTGTTAGCTGGTGACAGTTACAGTTTATGCAAAATGTCGATGATTTTAGAAAGTTTGCCGTAATTAACCGTTTAGATCCTCCGTTCTGTTCTTCTGTTGCTCTGAAAGTAAAGATCTGTTTGAGAATTTACGGATGTTAAACAGCGACTTCACTCGTTCAGAGCGTTAGAAGGCTAAAACTCCACACGCATGTGTACTTCATGTTAAAAAGGCTGTATCTTAACCAAAACCGGTCATCCTCCAACCCTCCCCCATCTACTTCCAGCGCTGCAGTCATAATCTCACTTCTCTGTCAGACGACTCAGCCCTGGCCTGCGAGAATGTGGCAGCGCCACGCTATCTCCAGAGCGCCGCAGTGAACTCCAAACAGCCACCACAGCGAGCAGTCGCCTGTAGGCGTACGGCATACGTGCCGACTGGCCTTCTCATCAGCCCGCACCTGTTCCTTAGGTTTGTCGCTTTCTGCTGTTTACAGGAAGCGGTTTAGCAGGTAAAGTCCGTCCACCGCCAGTCTGCTCTCACTCCTCGTGTTCATCATCAATGATCTTCTACAAACTAAATCTGAGTTCTTCCTTTTAAGCACTCTCAGTGAGATTATCTTTGAGGTGAGGGTGCAGAGGAAGGTAAAGAAACGTGACCATATCGTTTTGATATAAATGGACGATTTATGGCATAAACAACGTGACTGGAAAGTACTTTTGATGTTAATGCAAGCCTTTGGGTGCACTGATTGATTCATCAGCTTTATAATAGTGCTTCTAATAGCCCATTAGTTAATGCATTTATCCTGGCAGCTTCAATATCATTGTGCATAATAACTAATGGAGCTTATTCATAACCTCAAAGGCTGGGCTTTTAGTTTTAACATGAAAAAAGGACATTTATTCCCTATGTAGGCGTCACTTTTACCTTTAAAATACTTCAGGTAAACTCTCTTAACAGTTTCCCCTTTCTATAGTGGATTCTACATCAAATCCCGCCCCCTCATTTGACTCTTCGTCTGTGATTTGATCAGTTTTGGGTACAAATGTAAATTCCTTGCCCCCTCTGCACTGTAGCCCAACAGCCAAGTAGTTGAAATTTAAATAATAGAAATCCTATCCATAAAGTAAAGCTTTTCTTTTTAATCCTGGCCCACATCATACAAAACAACAACAGAAGTAGAGAGAAGCTGCTGCATCTATTATGACCACAAAGCTGGGCGCTTCAGACGAGTATCATTACATGGAATAAAACTGAATGAAAATACTTTTGCTATAGTTGATTAGTTGGTTAGATTAAGGTAGTAATTTATTCTGATCCGACTGGAGGAGTGGAGTTGCGGTGAGAAACCAGCTGGTGACGGGAAGAAGCCCGTTTGCAGCATAACAGGCCATGAAAACTGGTTGAAACTGGAGGGGTGACATTTTCAAGTCAGAATGGTGACAGCTAAGCATGACCGGGTCAGTCTGGTTGATTTCACCACATTAACTGGTAGGAAATTTAAGGTAAACTTGTGCTTTACATTGCTGATGTCCTGCCTAAACTACGACACTTGGTTTGTTACGTATTTAAGAATTATGCAACAGTTTCTATAGTTAGCCGCAAATCAAACCTCACATTAACTAAAGTGTTCAACCAGTCAACATGACACCAGCTGTCATTCAATCCAGTGGGTTTGTCATCAAATAAACAATCAGTCACAATTTGTTCAATTTCCAAAATGCAGACAGATTTTGGAAAATTTAAACAATGGATCAGGCTGAGCAGCTGATCGACGATAACAGTAGGTCTGTGTAAATGTGACTGCATGTAAACGTTTTCATGTTTAATGGGTAAATCATAGATGAATGCATAAAGGCGAATATGCTGGATTTTAGTTTATAGGTAGTTTCTTTGTGAAGCACCAGATTCCATGCTTGTGGTTCAGATATCAAGATGTGAGCAGAGCGTGCACGACCGTGACTGGCACTGCTAAGACCTTCTGCATTCCTCTGATTGGCTGTTTCTGAACGAGAGCCAGAGCAGCTTGATTATGTAAAACAGATGTAAAAATAAGAATAAATAAAGAAATTTACATTTTTATAAACGTGATTTAAACAAGATGGCAGGGGAACAGATTAAATGGTGATAAGTCCCCCTCTATGGAAAACCAAATATAAATTAGGGTTATCATAAAACCAGAATTCCAAACATGATAGAGATACTAAGAAAAATACTGAATAACCGACACCCTTTTCAATACAGAGGCAACATGTTGTAAAGGCTGTGTCAGTTCTGACTAAGAGCAAAAAACAGGATCAACAAAACCGATATTTTTACCACCTGAACATCCACACAAAACTTTTTTGCTTCCGATAAAATACAGATGGATTTTCAGTATTACCCAACATGGATATTTGATATCAGCATGAATCATAATTTAATTAATTCTATAGAGAGGAAAGGCTTGATTAAATTATATTGCTCAAACAAAGAACTATCATTACAAACAACAGGTATGAGAAAATAGTACCATTTAGTATTAACCAAAGGGTTACAAACATTTTACACTACAAACACAAATTAACAAATTGCGAAGAATTATTGTTGTTGTAAAGTTTTTTTTATGTTACTTTCTAAAAGTATAGACCTTTGTGCAATTTCATTTTATAACTGTTTATCTTTAATAAGTGCTCTCATTTGTTTATCAATTTGCTGTTTTAAATAACATTTTAGAAAATAATTGCTACGTCTTACTATGTTTCCTACTTTCATGGACCGGCTCAGAGCATTTACTGCAGAGTAAGAAGAAATGAAACACTTAGGACTGATGTAAAACCCTATAATATAGATATATAGATTGGTTTTAATTTTTTCCCTAAAATGAAAGCAAATACTGGATTCAGGTCAAATATAACATGACTGTAAGAGCTGAAGAAAACAAATGATTCAATGGATCTACCAATAAATTTGCACACCAAATAAAGTTTTGCATACCATGGACACGTAAACAGTTGACAATTGTTAGAAACTCGGGTCCAAAACTAGAAGGTACAGTTTCTTAGGCAGCTGACAAAAATCAGAGCAGAACAACAGCAGCTATCAGCAGTAGGATTTTATTAATATAGGTTATTTTTAAGATTATTATCAGGAGTGGATTAGAAGATGCCTGATGTTTACTGTGTAAGTTTTGTAATTTAACCAGAAATGTCTTATTCAACAATGTTAAACATTAAACTCCTGATTATGTCCAAACATTACAGAGAACTATAATCATTAATTAAAGGTCAATCTCAGAATCAGAAAGTTTTCATGTATTCTTTTAGATCGAAAATTAACAGTGGAAGCACAAGTCGGACAGCTGTAGCCGAATCCCGGTTTCTGTTTTCCCCTTGAACAGGTTCGACCAGTACAGACGAACGTGGGGCGTCACACAGTGCAGTTGGATCCTTCCACGTGAGAACTCTGTAGCGCAGCAATCCAGCAGAGAACCGTTTATCACATTATGCTAGCAGGCTGTTAGCCACCATCAGGTTTACTCAGAAGGCAAAAAAAAAACTGAGAGGCTTACTAAACTGATGTGTTATGATTCAGCTCTCTTATCTTTTACTATTCCAACAGCAAGTTATCATATGTGGGTTGCTTTGAGTACATATATTCTTCACACACAAGTCTGATGGCAGTCGCATTTAATTAGTAACAGACAAAAAAAAGTGTTATATATGTATGTAAATGCCATAAATACATACTTATATTCTGATTAGATTAAACTCCATAATTGGAATGAAACTAATCTAAATGACAGGAGTGGTTTGAACTAATTGATATTCCAAATATATGCATGTAAACACCTGTTCAGATCTTGTATTCTGATGGTGGTAAATTGATAATACAAGCAGTTTTGGGGCAATTAAAGTCAGCCTAGCTGGACAAACTTATTATTAAGACATACAATATAAAAGCCCTGCATTAAACAGTTTACCAAATCTAGCATCCACAGACGTAAGCAGCATGCTGGTAATGCAAGCTATTAGTGTGTTGATATGTCTAGCAGCTCTAATCCAAACTGTATTAAACAACAACTGCTGATGGCAGGTTAAATACTAGATTCCCAGCCGCCAATCATATTTAAGGTTCCATGAATTAAACCCCATGCCAATAACTTGTTTAGTCAGTTGGAAGGACTTCTGCTAATTTTGATGCTCATGATATTACAGATAACGGAGGCTGCCCTGATTGCTGTGATGTGGTAAAGTAATGAGAAACATGAGGAAACTACTAATTAATCTGTGTGAATATGGACCTCAGAATATTGGAATAATATGACAAATGCCAGTTTTTGTCCAAATAACATACCTATAATTCAGTAGTGGTGGCATATTCCTAAACATGCTGAAAAGGTAACATAAATGTATATTTTATGTCTGAATCAACCCATTTACATGTCCTAATCGGAAACCACGGGCTGCTGGAATACTTTGGGAAATACATACCACTATTATGAACGTCTATTGCATTAGCAGACCAAAATACATTGTTACAAGAGGATGATCGCTCTAATGGGTCACCTGGCCAGTGAAAGCCTTGACTTTACACAAGCTGCTTTTCAGAGTAAAACCAGCAAGGACCGAAACTAGTAACCCCAGGGGAGGAGGGAAAAGCACATATATTTGATTGCAAAGCAGCGGTGATGTGCCGTTAATGAGATGTGCATCACATGGCATTAGCAGCGCAAGGAAATAAAAAAGAAAACAATGTAATGTTGATAGGTTTTTAATGTACCGAGTCCCCGGGACACACAGGTGGTGATTTGAGTGGGTTTACTGAGAAATCCAATCAGTCCTTAATTTTAAAAAAGTCATTTCTTTCTATTTCTTATATTTACTTCACTTTCTTAAAGTGTAGTGATAAACTCTAAACAATGTTATGTTGTTATTCTTGGTTTTTGACATTGATATGTTAAAAACTGAATTTAACTAAGAAAAAGTTTGTATCTTTACTGTTGAAATCAAATCCGCATTTACTGACTAGTTGTTGTAGTGCAGGGGTGCCCACACTTTTCCAGCTGGCGAGCTACAGTGGCCAAAATGAACATTTTTTTAAGTTTGTTTTTTTCCCAAAGGGTTCTGGTGCCACCCCAAACTAACGCAAAGCTAACGTAGAGTGCGCTTGGGTGCAGTTAGCTGCCCGGCGCCAGGTATGTGAATAAAAGACAAACGCGAGGATGGATGCGGTCATCTACTTCCTTTAATGCCGTGCGATTAACACTCCTCTCGCGATCGACGTATTGGGTGCCCCTTGTTGTAGCGGCTAAACTAGCATCTCGAGATATCATGCCTAAAAGCTCATGTCAAGTGACAAAAGGGTTGAAACAGCGCTCTTCAGTTGCGCTGACATACGTCTTCTAGCAAATTTCTATGATTTTAAGCACGAGCTATTGTTCAAAATGTATCGTTTTCAATAAAGAAATGAGTTGCGTCCCTCCCTAGGGCGCATGGATGGTGAATTTACTGCATCCTTTTTGACTTTAATGTGTCAGAGACGCGTACCTAGCAACATCACTGCCGGTGGAAAATAAATAAGTGTTTACACTGCTAATAAGTGTTGGATGTATGTCTTAGTCTTTGTCTATATCTGAATTAGGACAAGCGCTTCTGTTGAACTTTAGGGGAACAGTTTTGGGTATAACATATTGTCTGAAGCAGGTGCAGTAAATATGTTAATCAGCCGACTTCTTTTATTCACCTGTTGGAAAAAACAGACCAGAGAGCTACTCTGCACACAACACCGTAGCCCTAAAGACTGTACAGTCCTCGTTAAAAACCTCCCATGAACAGCGACCACATCCTGTTTCATCAATTTGCACGCTAAGGCCTAAAAGCGAGCACTGCGACAACCCACTGCTGCGCGCCTTTCTGTAAATGGTTAGAAAGAGGACAGCGCGGCTTCTTATCAAGCAAGATGGGGCTTTAGTCCCATCGGACGGCCGACTAACAGTGGGTGCATGCGAACAGCAACGAGGGGGGTGGGGGTAGCTGCAGCGTACTAGTAGCGCAGCTGCAGCAGCAACACGTCACAAGCGAGGCCCAGTGGCAGTTACTGGAGATGTTTGAAACTAACTACGTTCTACAGCTATCAGTCAACTGAGGCTGGAAGCAAGTGACAGCCATGAGAGGGAACACTGGAGCAGAGAACATGGGAAGGACAGCCGAGCTCCGCTGCTTTCTATGGGCTCCTGCTGCTTTCAGGAACACGCAGCGTTCAGCCAGGCTAACATTAGATTAACATTGTGGATAAATGAATGCAGAAACAGATCTGAATCGGTTATTCAATCCCTCTATAATCCATCACATAACCTCCAACATCAACGTTTTAAAACTCATGTAAAAATAAAAAAAACAGACAAATGTTACAAACGGATCGAGTTCGATCCACTCGTTAATCTATTCGTGCCTCTGCTTTGTACCCACAAGTGCACATTTCCTTACTTCTAATGAAAAGATAATTATGGTAATTTTAGACCTTATCTTATCTTCCAACAATCTTACGTATTCCCAGTTAACCTGATGGCTTTAAAGACAGTCTTGTGAGATATTCCTGCAGTGTTTGACTGCTGGAAGCATGGCAGAGCCACTCCGATCTCAGATGGGGGACATTCATCATGTTGGACCGTCTTGGCCCCACATTCCAGAGTGTGGGGTTTTCTGAGGACAAGTGAGCACGAAGCCTGTTAAATGTGATGTGCAGCCAATCAAAACGCGAGGTTACAGATACATGGAGGGGAATCCAAGATACAAAACAGTAGGGATGGGCCGCTATAAAAAATTGGGCTGATACCAATATTCTGTATTAATATTCCAGTTCTGGATGACCACCAATATTTAAATTACTTCACTATTCTTGCAAAACCTTTAACAAGACGAGCAGAACCGATATTGCCTCACTGCTTCAGTTAAACACCCCACAATCCTGGCATCCATAGTATCACCATCACATGACAAAAACACAAAGTGTGACAGAAACCGATATGCCCACACCGATATCAGCGCATCGTGCTTCCCTACAGAAGACAAAACGTTTATTTACCCTGCAATTACGTTACATCCATGTTTTTTGCAAGATTTTCTGTCTGACATCTGAATGTTTGTGAGAGAAATCTATTGGCTCAGCCAACCTAAAGTATTTCACTAACAAACTGTTGTACACCTGTTCAAATCTCCCTGATAATTTAATTTTACGTCCTTTTCAAAAACTGCCACCAGCATTTACTTTTAACTACACAGACAGGAATTTTCCCTTGGTTAGCTTTGCTCCAATCCCAAGTACAAAACAAAATAACTAAATGAGTTATAATAATCTTATACCCTTGTTTTCATCACTAATAACCAGCAGTAAAATTATTTTATAGAAGATTTGTGATTTAGTTTTTCTTATTTACGATAGATTTCTTTTTGTCCCAAAAATGATTTTAATAAATAAAGCAAATCAAATGACTGTAAACATGTAATAAATACAAATGAATGAAGACATGAAATGTAAAGATTTTCCATGTAAACTACCTCCACACAAGATGTATTGTAAATTGGCGCTATATAAATAAATTGAATTAAATGACATGAGATCCCATGTTCAGCCTGTTTCATTTGTTCAGCTTCAAAAAGTCTGAACAGCAGAGTTGAAGTCGGGTAAACCGAAGCAGTATTTAATATGAAGAAGTTCTGCAAACTTAGAGGAGTTTTGGCTCTAATAAGCTCCCCCCGCCTAAACATTAAGGCAGAAATCATGTATAGAATGATTTTGAATCATGGACTCTAAAACTACTTGATGGTGAACAATTTGCACAGCTGCCAGCAGTACAGTTTAGTTTAATTTCTATACGTTTTATTCCTTACAAAAACAGTTTTTAAACGAGTCGAAATGGGAAATCAGGACAGGCTTCAAAGAAAAACTATAATTGGTATAGGAAAAGCCTGATCGGTGCATTTTCTTTTTTGTGTGTTTTAATTAAACAAAATGGCAAATCATGTAGAGTTCGTTCCCTTATTTTGTGACCGACTGCAACCATGATGTGGTTTTCTGAAAACTGAAATAAACAAGCATTTACAGTAGGGTCAGGTTTGACAGTGAGCACGCCTCCTTTCCCACAATGCAGCTAAATATGCTTCACAAAGGATCAACGTTAACTGCAACCATCGTGCGGCCTTCACTGGTGAGCTCACCTGGGCTCGGGGAGGATGATCTTCTTGCTGGCTCGGGCTGCTGGAGTAGACTTGCTCTTCTCCATCGCCATCAGATAGCTGACATCGGCGAGCACCGCTTCGAGGTCCGCCATTTTTCCTCCCTTTTGATGAACAAATGGGTACAAATAGCAGGATTCCCGTTGTGCTTATATAAAAAAAAACACTAAAAAAAGACTATTTGGCGAATTTAAAAACTGTATCCTCCAGCAGGACCCACGTCAAGGGCCGAAGTGTGATGACAAGTGAGGAGGGGCGGTACGAGGTGAGGGGGGGTCCGGAGGAAGCGTGCTGCTGTCTGCGGCTGCTAACCCTCAAGCCACCATCACTAGGACATTAAACAGGAAACTGGGGGGCATCAAGGTGGGACCGATCACAGAAAAATATCTGATTGGTGGATCAGCTCGAGCGTCGTCCTTGTAATCCCATTTGGTGCTAAACCCGCTGGCAGACTGCGCTGCGTGAGAAAAAGGTGCTAAAACAAGCGGGAGAGGGGATGCGTGTCCGTGGCTGCGCTTCCACGCCTGCTGTGATGTGCGGCGTTAGTGCACAGCTGTCAGATTCTGCATGTCTCTCCGGACTTCCTCGCCGGAAAAATGAGCCCCAACACGATCCGCTTGTGTCCGGGTCCACATGGGGGTTCGGTTCGGGGACGTTTCCCCTTCAGTATTTGAACAAATAAAAGAGAAAGTGTATAGTTTTACCGAGACGACGGAGTCCGCAGTCACAATTGGAGACGCGAGTCGATGGTTGGCCTCGATAACAGCAGCAGGAACACGTGTGGCTCGTTCTGTTGTTGTTTTTCTTGCTCAAACCATCTTTTCTTTCCAGTGGGGGTGATAATCCGAACAAGACCCGCTCATATGCGGCGACCCGCTGTCCTCAAAGTATCAGGATCGTCTCAAGCGAGTTTTGGCACAAAAAACGACTCATACTCATGATTTCCGTTCAATCCACTCTGTTGTTTTTTCTTCTGCTCGGTCCTCGTCTTTTTCTGCTCGGCTTCCTTCCTGTGGAAGCTCAAATGGTCCTTAAAGTCCTGCTGTGAAAACACTCAGATAAACACCTTGAGCGGTTTAGCTGTAGATCCAGAGCGTCGTGCAGCAAACCTGCTCAAGCCTCCCGCTGGCGTCGATGTTCGGGGTTCGCCTGCTAGTTAGCCAACATGCTAGCTAGCGATACCGAAACCTGCTAGCCAGGAGGCTACGTTGCCAATAAGCGAACCGCTGGGGTTCAGCAGCCGCATCAAAACGCCCGTCAACCCGCTTTTCGACACGGTTACCGCAGCCTGGCGTCGCTGTTTCAACGCTAAAACAGCTAAAGACTTAAAATGGAGTTAAAATAAACAGCTGCGTGTGTTCTGGTTTCCGGCTCCGTTTATTGGGGAAGTCTGGCTGCACTTCCGAGAAAAAACGGTCCAGGTACTTGAGCAGGAAGAATATCAGCAAAGATGAGGAAAACAGTCCAGAGGTTCTGATTGAGTTACCCGGAGCTTTGGGAGGAGAACCAGCACCGAGCTCCGAGAGAGGAGGAGGAGGCACAGCTGGCCAGCGGTGGCTGCTCTTCGCTGGAGCCGAGCTCTCTGACCGTTACAGCCGTTAGCTCTCTGACCGTTACAGCCGTTATACTCTCCAGAGCTGAATAACACACACATGTGTGTCCTTCCTCTTCTTATTTAAAGTCCGGGGGAGTGAAAGTCCAGCAGACACGAGCAGGTCGTCGTCTTCCGCGCCACCGAGCGAGCCAGCCAGCCCGGAGCGGTTCCTGCCTCCCGGGCTTTCCGCGGTAGGGGAGCCGTGTCTGTCGCTCCTCCTGCGGGGAGCATTAACGATGTACCTCCTCTGTATGGGAGCGAGCCGCCAGTCGACGGAGCCCCGCTCCTTTCCGTTAAGCGTGTCGTTTCCCAGCAACAATGTGGCACATGCTTACTCGGAGAGCCTCCTCGCTGTGTATTTCTCTAAGGGGTGGGTTTTTTTTTGTGCGAACACTCTAGCGACTCCGCTCGCCTTTCGACTTCCTCTCCCAATGCGGCGGAGAGCGGCTCGTAAAACATGGAGCGGCTCGGCGTGGAGCCGGAGCCTACAGCGTCCGTTCAAACACATGTACGTCAACTGAAATTTTGACGAGTGCACGTTAGCGATGTTTGTGTGAATCCACGTGAAGCCGTTGTTCAACGTGCAGGTCTAAACAACCAATGAGCAGCGGCCATTTGTAACGGCTAATATCGAAGCGTTCGTGTCAGAAAGGCTGAGGCGGTGCTGAGGGAGACAGCAGCGCCCCCACCTGGCCGGCTGCTGTAACTGCATCAGGAAGCACAACACGTTTTTGTTTTGTTGTTTGTTTTGTTGTTTGTTCGTGGCAAAACTGCATAAATATATACTTACATTTATTATAATTATATTTATAAATATATAATTATTTCACATGATTATATACATCTTTTAGGGGTGGGAATCGAATGCCAAAAAGCTTAGGGAAAAAAGTGTTTAACCTCCTAATGTGTTTAACCTCCTAATGTCTTGTTTGTGCCAACTTTATATATGATGGGAAATCAGAATAAATAAGAAAAATATAAAAAATGAAGATCCTTTGACCTTTCTCAGTGATCCTCCAGCAGTATGCAAAAACAAGAAAAATAACAATCAAAGCCAGAAGGAAGCAATAACGCTCGCCTACACGCTGCTAAAGACTGTCAGTTTGCTACAGCTGTGCTAATGGTGAAGAAACAACTTTACAGAAAAGTTGAGTAGAGTGTAGACAAGCTTGACTGGCACTGCTACAACCTGTCTGTAGAAACTATAAAAAACTGAACAAAACATATATATTTTTAAACAAAACCTGCATAATGTAGCGTTAGTAACTCCATGTTCAGTTTAATTGTGTCATATCTGACCTAAATTTTAATTGGTTTTATTTTCTTAAACACTGAAGTGCGACAAAAACACAAAAAAAATCAAGAATGCGGGCCTGGACTTTGGCTAGGTCATTCGACATATGAATATGTCCTCCTGAAAGAGGGATGGAAGATTGTTTTAAACTTGAGCTTGATTCACTTTGAATCTGTAGATACTGTACAATAGCTAAATATA
This sequence comes from Orestias chungarensis, assembly GCA_032876305.1. NCBI lineage: Eukaryota > Metazoa > Chordata > Actinopteri > Cyprinodontiformes > Cyprinodontidae > Orestias > Orestias chungarensis. The sequence continues at coordinate 1,695,766 of JAVLVB010000031.1, forward strand.
ATCTGGTTATATCTGTCCAGAAGGATATTCTGGAAATCTTGTCATTAAGGTTTTCTCCTGGTGACCGTTCCAAACCATTGTGTACTACAGTGTGTTATTCAACAAAGTTTCATGTTTCTCAAGAGGACAATATGCTCTGATACACCAAAATAAAAAATAACCCGGGGCATGGTGACCTAACTCTGGTAAATTAATGAGATTGTGTACAGTGAAGTGTGTTGAGTGGTTCATGTAACTAGTGATGGGCTATTTATATTTGGTCAATTTCACTTCCCTAAATGTACAGTTTTAATTTTTACCACTTTGCGAAAATGATCACCTTCTTCTGACAGGATTGTTTTTGGACATATGTATCTTCTGATGGAGATTTGTTTTATTTTCACCAGTTCATAGCTTCGTTATTTGCCCTATTTAACCTTTCTCTGAGCTGTGATAAGGATCTTGAGTCGGACTTCTGACACTTCCACCCTAGGCTAATATTTCTCTGTAACTATATTAATTACAGTGTTATTTTGGTTGTAAAACTAACTGACTGCTGGTTACACCCAAATGTAATCGTACAACAGTCTTGTAAATTGATAAAAATCTGCATGGGGATCATCTGAATGTTGATTCTATGTTGGGAAACAGTATACTGCACAGTGCAACACTGTAAGATGAAATTGTATATAATTGTTTTAATTTATGTCTGTAAGGGAAGTGTTGAAGTATAAAGTAAGATTTTATAATCAATATTTTATCATCCATATTTTATAATCTCAATCAATACTGTATACATAGAAATAGATATTTATATCCTGTATAGCACTTTTGGATAGATGTAAACTACATTTTGTTGCTTGTACTTGTGTCAGTGCATTGACAATAAAGTTGAATTCTATTCTATTCTAAGAACATTTCTAGAATAGAAATGAATATGTGTTTATTATGCTGTAATTTAGGTTGACAAACAGAAAAACTGACCTGTTTGTTGCCAAATAGTGAGCCAAATCAATTAATCTGTACATTTAATCTAAATTTGATGTAAGAAAAAAAAAAGGAATATTGAATATAAACATTTCTTAATCAAGCTCTTTCTAACATTTTACACCATAAAAGTGATATGTAAGTATGTATGATTCATGCCAACAACATACTGGGTCAATACTGGTACTAAATACTGCAAAATCGGTATTGTACTGGAAGTGAAAAAGTTGCGTTGCGACACCCCTAACCCTGTACACACAATTTGTAAAACAAGCGATTTAGATAAGCTTGATTCACTAGTCATTAATTACTCTGAATACCATCATCTGATGGGAGAAGAAGTGAACATGGGTAGGATTTAAGAAAAACAGTTTATTCAGCATCAGAAAGCAGTAGAGGTCAGGGGTGAAGGGTCAAAAGGGTGATCGGTTTCATTCAACGGGTAGGCTGTTACTGCTGAATACGGCGGATGGACTGGATCTGAGGGGTCTGGCAGTGGGAGCCAAACTCCCTGAAGTGTTTGTACTCCCCACAGTGACGATCACACTCCATGATATACTGGTATCCACGATAACCAGGGTACTGGTAGCAGACAAATCTGTGGAGGGGGAAGAAAGTCCAAAATGTGCTTATGTTAAAACCAGAGCAGGATACAAAAGAAAGAAATGGATGGGAGAGCAGCTGTGGTCACTCACGCTCCTGACTGGACCCTGAAAGATCCGACTTCATTGTTGCACCAGCCCATGGCCTGGAGGGAGGGATAATCGTCGCTGAGCTCACCCTTACGACCCATGAAGTTCTCACGCTCGAAGATAGTCATACGACACTCTCTGTGGTTCTGTAGGCGGGAGAGGGGGTGGAGTGGGTGAACAGGGGTGAGACGAGAAGGAAAAACAAAAAGTTGTCGGTCTGGTCAGACAGGTCTAAACGTATTATGCCGAGTAATTACCCTTTGCACGATTTTGCAGGCAACAACCGATCCTTGATGTGTAGAGTACTTACAGCACAGGCGATAGGTCTGAAGGAAGTCATCCTCTCGATGTGATAGGCATTGCTGCCTCCAAAAGCATCACACTGGGGGTACTCTCCCCTCTCCAGGATGAACTGCTGTCCCTGGTAGGAGGCATGCTCATAACCCACCCAGCTGGGATCAAGCAAGGAAAGCAGCTCTTAGTTAGTTCAGACAATCTCTGTGTGCAATTTGTGTTGTCCCACTCTTAGAATAATGCACTCACGCTCCGCTCTCCACCCTAAGGGAGCGCACGCTCTCGAAGCCGAACTCCATCACATTGCAGCACTCAGAGGTGAACTCGTGGCGGCGGCCCTGGAAGCACTCCTCATCATACACAATGATCTGTCGGGGAGAGAAAGACAGGCTGTAAAAATCTGGCCCCTGGAATCACTGCTAAAAATCCCAGCAGGACAAACAAAAACACGTTAGTAAATCAATTTTAGGGCTTTTTTTCGCCTAGTTGTTCACTGATTAGCGTTTGCAGGAGAAGTCCCAGATTTAGGATGCCATGAAGGTTTGAAATGCCTATTGTCTTTTCCTAAATCTGTGGTCTTACCTTCCAGTGGCCAGAGAACTTGGTGCAGTGGTGAGTCATCTTGTCTGGACAGAGGAAAAAGAAGAAGAAAAAACAAGCTACTGTAAGAATGCAACCGAAAACAGGTGTGTCAAGAGTCAGAGGACACAATTGGAGGGAGTTGATGCTGTAATCCAAATGCATGTATCTGAATACGGTCTGACTCTGTATGGCAATCGAACCTGCCTTACTTCTATATTTGTTACATGTCTAAAGTAAAAGTGGCCCATATGTACATCAACTGCCCATATGAAAACATAAACCTTCCTCAGTGCAGTGAGGGTGCTGCATTCACCCAGACTGTTACCACCAGAACTCTTGGCATTTATTCACCACATTTGGATACTCGCCCCCCACCCAACCATTCTATCTCTACATCAAATTCTGTGTCCACTTCCTCCCTGAAAATGTTGCAGCCGTTGAAATGTAACCCCCACCTCTGCCCTTTATCTCACCCGTTTGGTGCTGTATTGGCCTTCGGGGCTTAAGGCCAATACAGCTCTGCTGTTTTTATGGCTGGGATGAAGCACGGGTTTCAGCAGGTACCAGGTGCCCTGTTGCACCCCGGCCGCACTACCCTGGCTGTTTGAGGAACAGGGGGGGGCGACTCACCTTGCTCTGATGCCCTTAGGTCCTGTTGTCAGAGTGAGAGGAGCGACGCGCCCCCACCCTTTTAAAGCCTCCCCTGACGAGGGGTCATGCTAAAAAAAACCCGGCTCAGCAGCAGGGAGGGGCTTTGCTTTGTCCCCACACGGCTCACCCCCACCCACTCCACAAAAGCATGGTTAATCTGTGAAGGGACAGAAATGCAGACACCACATTATCACCCACAGCGAGATCTAGGAATATAACAGTATACAGGCTGTGAAAGCTGAGAAAAACACTGAGGGGAAAGGACACAAGAAGGAGGGAGAGAAAAGATGTAGTCTGGTTATTTTGTAGTAGACGCGTCACACTCAATTTACCTAACAGTCATCTGTTTATGTAATTTGCTGTTTGATTTACATGATTATCAGTAGAGCTACACATATGTGATCCTTTATCCTCCCATCAGTCATCAATAAGATACTTCTACACATGTATTTGTTGTAATGGCCTCTAAAAGTGAAGCAAAGCATTGACCAAACATCGTTGAATGAAGAACTTCAGTTGAGTTTCATAGAATACCACAAAACCTGGGTTTAAATTTACTTACGACACAGAGCCCTGATTACTGCCAGAACTGTAAAATCAAGAAAACACCTAAACAGAACCATTTTAAGCCTAAAGATCTCAAGAAACAGTGTATCAAGTTCTGATATAACGGTGCTTAAGAGGACACGAGAGATGGTCTAAATATTGTAAAGAGAAATTTTTTTTACATATACACTTTGAGCAAAGACCAGCAATAACTGTTGTCCACAAGCCTTCTCAGAGTGGCTTTTCATACTGGGGGTCACAAAACAATCTTGAACATCTTCTGAACCGCTGGAGGCCTCAATTGACTTAATCACAGGCTACATTCACACAGCGGGAAAATGTGACCCATATCCTCTTTTATGTTGTTTTTCAAGGCATTGTGAACAGCCTAATTCCTCATAACCTTGTGCCATTTCCATATGTAGTACCAATTAGGATTAGTTTCTAAAGCTTCAGTCTACATGGTCGTGTAGCATTTCATGCTTTTACTTCATTAACGTGAGACATGTGTCAGCCAGACATGGTCAATTTGGACGTAGAAAATGGCTGAATCTAGAGATGCTGAGTTTTTCTTTCTGTTTGTAACAGCCGGGGGCGTCCATTGCTACTCACGTAAAGATTGCGTTGCCGTGTGACATCAACGATCTTCTTCTGCACATGCTTTGGGGCGTTAAACTGTTCGTAGAAGTCTGATAGTGGTCTCATTTAGTTATTTGGATGAATTCCTGTGAAGACCTGAAGTAATGTTGGTGATTATAATCTACATGATGATCCCAACATTTCGCTTAAAAATTCTGTGGACTGATAAGGACTTTGTGCCAGGTGGGTGTCCAGTTACACCTGTTGTAATGCGATCACAGCATGTCAGTAAAGTAATATTACACTACCACGTCGGACGACGGTCTGAGGCTGCTTTGCTGCTTTCAAGACCAGGTTGGTATCTGGTGAAAACTTCAATTCTGCTGTCTAGCAGAATATCCAAAAGAAGACTATATGGTCTTTATCAAAAGTTAACAAATAAAGGTTTTGGATTGGCCAAGATGAAGTACGGACATAAATCTAACATGGCATTGCCTGATTTTAAAAAGCGTGAAATCATTACTTAAAATAGAGTGAAAACAGAAGAGTGAGATGCAAACACATGAAGGTGGTTTTTATCTTTCGGTGGCAGGTATTGGGTTTAGGGGCTGAAAACCTTTTTAAATAGGGCCAGGTTGAAAGAGATAATCAATCACAGTCAAGTTGTCTCAAAACATAAGTTGTTTTATAATGTTAAGCATTTCATTATGACAACAAGGGGAAAAACAGAGAAACATGTAAGTGTCAAAAATAGTTTTTTACAACTCTACAACTTAAAACATCTAAGGTGTTTATTTTTATAACGGTGTCCATAGTTCCTGTTTACTAAAGCGGGTTCTTTAACTTCAAATTGTGTTAGGGCCTTGCTTTTACCTCAGGATGTTCCTGGACTGAAATAAAACGTCCATATCCACTCTGTATTCCCTTACACGTCGGTCATTCATTGAGCACGAATGCTTCATAACAGAAATCTTCAGCGATATCATTGGTTGCAGTCAAACACGAGCGCAATTAGAAATATAAACACATGAGAGGAAGTCATCCATGCAGAAATCTGGTAAAGCAGCAGTTATCCTGCTACAGTCGGGGTGTAAGCCAAGTGCTCTGTGACATTAAACTATAACACTACTTAAAAAGATGACTCTTTATAAAATATAAACTTTGGTGTGTGCCAAAAAGAGATGGAGGGACTGTTTTATACTGAAAATCACGTAATGACTGGGACTCGATTTGTTTAAGCTCAGCTCTAACCGTTTTCAACACAATTAACAGGAACTGCATGTCCCCAGGCTTCCAAACAGGTTTAACCAGGAGACTCCAGTTTGTTTAAAGCGATTAAACAGCACTGGTGCTGTGACTGGGTGTGTATGTGTGTTTCTGGGTGTGTGTGTGTACTTACACAATCAGCTACTTGTAAACAGGGAAGTCAGAGGCACTTCTTGTATGAGCGGCTCAAATTCCTTTACAACAACTCCACTTCCTGTGAGCCCGAAGGAATTTGGGCTACTTTAAAGTGTAATTTAAAAATCAAAGCTATCGCATGCATTACTAAATGAAGCGAACCCAAATGCTCCACAAATCTCCTTTTGTAAGAACATTTTTGCCTGTAACAATGTCTTGCCTTTTTTTTTTGCTAAATAAAAAAAGCAAAAGAGGAAGAGGCTTGACCTTAATTCTTAACTTTAAATGTGACCATTACAACTCTCCTAATAATTGATGGAGCCGTTTTACAAGCTGGATCAATGCAAATGTCATCAATGGATAGGGAGTCAGCATAATCAATTGGCTTTCTCATGTTAGTGAAATTAATTTAGTTCAAGAATCAAGAATCAGTTCATTTTATAAAGCGCCAATTTACAACAAATGTCGTCTCAAGACAATTTACAAGAAAATCAATTAAAATCATGGATACATCATTACAAATCAGCCCAAAAGAAGCCTCCAATTTAAGGAACCCAGGCAGATTGCATCGAGTCATTGACTTGCAGCGTTCAATACATTCCAGGTTAGGTCAAGATCTGTGCACCATTAGGGAAGAGCCGAAAGAGGAAGTGTGGAAATAACAGCAACGACTGCCTAAAATAGGTCACCTCCTGCTTCAACATAGAATCATGTATCCATTTAGTAGATGGATTAAAGATAAAGGTTTCTATGTGTCAACATTTAGAAAGCATCTCCCTATGGAAATGTAAAGATTTAGTGCAAATCGTTTGACAATTAAACAGTAAAGAGTCAACAGAATTGAAAACAATATTTTGTGACATCCCTTTACATGATGCTAGCTAATACATAATGATTCAATCCAAGGATAAGACATTCTACCTTGTAGGATCATTAGGAGTCAACCCTAACCACGGCTACCATGGAATGGTTTTGATCCGGGCAAATCATGTTGTAATGGCCTAGTCAAAGACCAGAACTAGAAATTGGTGATCACAGAAAGTCTCCATTGAGGGGCTCAGACTCTCTTGTTGTGCAACAGGTAGTTTCTCCAAGTATTAACTTTACAGGAGATGAACGTGTCACAGAACTGAGTAGTGTGGACCCAAATGCAGAGGTGGAGACGTCGAAGGAAGATAATGATTATTTATTGTAGAGTTGGAATGGTGGAATACAAGAACCAGAACAGCAACAGAGCACAAGGATTGTAGATGGCAAAACGTGGAGGGGTTCTGCAGACAGGGAGCACACCAAGGAGGATGAACGACGAGAGGACGGACACGAAGAGAGGTAAGGAACATAATGGGAGAATCAAGAGTGTAGAGTAGAGTGAAGAACCAGGTTTATATACTGGGAGTATTAGAGGTGGAACAAAGGAAGTGACCTAAATGGAGAAATGATTACAGCTGTGTGATTATGGGGGAAGACAACTGAGGGAAAGAGAGTGAGAGCACAGGAGGAACAGAACACAGGGAGGGAGAAGACAGAAGAGTAACACAAATTTCAAACATGACACACCGTAAGATATTACAGAATGCTATTCAAGTAACATTTGATTAGTACAGAAATATTGAACACCAATTCTCTTTGTTTCCTTCTATTTTTGAGTTGGTGCATTACATAAAATCCCAATAACAAAACAAAAGTTTGTGGCGATAATTGGACACAATGTTAAAAAGTAACATGGTACAATGCAAATCAAATCGTGCAAAAAGAAAACAAAAATGGGTCAAAAGTAATGTTGGTACCCTTACGCCGAGTGTTTATCTTCACTATTTACTGGGGGGAAATCAAAGTCCATCATACAAGATAAGCAACCATGCAAACACACACTCACAAGTCACACAAATGAACCAAACATGCATGTTTTTGAAGAAAACCCCCAGAGGCATGAGAGGAACATGCAAATTTCACTCAGAAGGGCTGGCCATGATACGAGCTCTTCGCCATTTTGCTGGAGAGGAGCAGCACTAACTTATTTCTCTCTTTGTACCGGATATGCTTTCGTTAGTTCCAAACGCTATTTTTAGCCACTTTCACGAAATTCCTGAAGTATAGAGTCAGACTTTCTGTATATTTTCTGAAAGAACAAAATAAGCAAGTGGGGATGATGCTCCTAAATAAAGAAGCCACCCTGGTGGCTTTACTTTTAATCATCTGCTTGAGGAATCTAAAGAAAAATATACAACACAACAGCAATAGTGCACAGCATCACCTGATTCATATAATTCTTTACATAACCCCCCCCCCCCCCCCCCCC
>JAVLVB010000031.1:1703875-1723483 GCA_032876305.1 Orestias chungarensis
GTTTTGGAAAGCTAGTGATTTATGAATGAGTAGAGGCATCTTAGAGAGAAGGTTTACGGCTCCCATCACCATCTACCTTCCTCTACAACAAAACACTGGACTATAAATAATCTAAATGTTGTGTTGGCAGTTTTTTCTCAGACTGGCTGGTTCACAGTTTGCAGAGGGAAAGGAGTTTGGCATCCTAGATCAGCTTTCAGTATGGGTTTAATAACTCACACATACACAGTACATGAATTATTTAACTATTTCCATATGGTTAATATTTCTTCGCTTCTATTTTGGTCATATTGCCTGATGGAGGGATATGCCTGAACAGCCTATGCACAATAACATGACAGCATAGAGCTCTTTTAAAAGATTGATCACAAACGTATTTCATATTATTGGAGTTCCAGTGGTTCATAATGGTTTCAAACTAATGCACCATTTAATCTTGTGTGAACAACTGCACCCCACTGACTGAAATATACAGTGATAAGATAAATATTTAGAAATGAAAGAACTCATCATTCTGTTTTTCAGATTAATTCAAATTGTATTTAGTTTTTGAAAACTTATCCAGCATACTGTATTTAGCTTTCTATTAAATGGCATTCTGCATTTTTAAGGTGATAAATAGAAAACTAACATCTGTTCAACATTTGTTAAAACATTTAGTATCACTCTCTTCAGCCCTAAAGCATGAGATAAATCTGACTCCCAGCATGAGCTGTATGGTGGAATGATTTGGAACTGATACAGATTACATAGCAGGATTAGTTTACACCTAATCTGCACATATCAAATACAAATTTTATCCAGCCTCACAAAATCAAAATCATCATAGCAGAGGTGACATAATCCAGATGTAATCCATGTGACATAATCCAGGAATTATCTGCATGATCAGAAGCAACCTTTATTTCATTCCAAAAAGAATGAAATAAAGTAAATAAAAGAAAGTTAAATAACAGTATGAACAGGGAGTTATTTTTAGTGTCCAGTTAATGACAAGCTTTTATTAACATGATGTCACTTGATATGTTTCTGTTCTTACTGGACAGTTAACAGTAATTCAGAAGGTGACAAACTGACATGAAGGGTCCTCATGTACCTAACTATTCTTTAGTTGTGTTGGTGGGGAAATATATTCATTAATTATAGACATAAATACTAACAAAAAAAGTGCAAAACATATTTTAGCATAATTTGATTCTATATTATTTTGATACATTTATATTTGACACTACTACCACTTTGACAGGTCTGATCTCTTATTGTCTGATCTCTGATTATGTTCTCCAATCAAACCAAAATAACACTACTCAACTTCTTTTTTGTGGATGTTATTCAAAATCAAATTTCCCTACAGTAGACTATATGAAAACATTAGAGTTAGGAAACAACATCCCTGGCGCATGGTCTATGGGAAGTGTCCCAGGGTAGATGGCCCTATTTCTTACCTGAGAAATTCAGCAAAGTGGCAAAGAGGAAAAATGACCAGAATCCTTTTAGATGCTTTTAAAGCTGTAAAATTCTAATGGTGGACACAAACAATGCAAAATAAAACGTTATCTTTCAGGTATTCTTAATTAACTCACTAATAAAACATCTGATATAAAAGCAGTTTTGACTGCATTTAAGGTATAAAATGGCAAACGACTTTTAGCCCAAACAACCAAAACGCTGCTGGCCTTTGTGCTAATATGAAGGGGAAGTGGTTTACTGGTAGGTCAATAAAATATAGTTTTAATGAAGGTTTATACAGACAGTTTATTTTGACTAGAGAGTCTGTCTCACATCAAGGCACAGTGGTGGCTGCCGACCATAACCACACTGAAAACCTCTGTTGCTGTTTTAAGCAAATTAAATGTCTAAAATGTAAATATTGTGTAAAAGTGCTATAGAGTTGCCATGTTTTTGAATTCATACAAAGAAAAGCAAAACAAATTTCCTCTTTTCCCTGTATTTTCTGTCTTGTTTTAGCTCTTCAGAGCTAAGGGACGGTGATTTCAAATGGACTGTCTTTGTTCTGATGTCCCGAGCGTTTGAATACAGTGCATTGTTGTCAGCCTGTGTAGGTGATTACGTCTTTGTGCCCTCTGGATCTTTGCTTTCCTCCCGTCTACATACAGCTATAGCTCACAGGCCCCGGAGCCCAACACAGGGTAAAACTGCCAGGGTCAGTGCTTTCCTTTCACTCTGAAATGCTTACAGGCAGGCCAGAGGGGCCAGCTGTGTTTCCAGGCTATGCGATGACTTGCCCGCTTTGGCGGAGGCCAACTGTGATGACGCGAGGCTTTCTATTGTGCGGCGAGCCCATTCGTTTGACCTTTGCCAGAGTATAAAAGCTTGGGTGTAGCTCTGACGGAACCAGCACGAGCAGGCTTCCCTCACACGCCACTGCAAGCTGTACTAACCCAGGTAAGGACACACGGACACAGCCGAACACAGCTGAGCATCAGGGCTGCACATCCTGAATCGGGGCCCACTCCCTGTCATCCACAAGCCCCCATTTTACCCGAGGGTAAAAGGCCTCAGAGAGATCATCCAAATGAACCAGAAACATAGCAAAAACATCACATTCTGCCACAGATTTTTGCTTCGTTGTTATTGCAATCATCTTGCTACGCTCCAAACAACACTAACTGCAAGTAACTTTTTGAGAAAGATATAGGAACTTGTTTTCATTCCTTAATCTTTGAATATTGATTAAATGGTACTAGTTCCATTGGCAGATGTTTTCAATTGCAAAATGGAAAACAAGTAAAAACAATCTGCTAGGGAAACTAATACTTTTTAGCAAAATTCAAAAATGTTTTGACTTAAAACAAACTTCTGTGTCTTCTTGAAAGGTCACCAATAAGTTCGTTTCCTCTTGTTTCACGTGTTCTAAAACAATTGATCTAGAAACTAGACTTACAGTAAATAATTGGTAACGTTTGATGTTTTTTTCCGCAAATAAACCCAACAAAGCACGCTTCTACCAACATTTCCCCAGTCATGTTAACGTTTTCAAAGTTCTTCCCGTTCATTCACATCAACCTACGCAAGTCTGTCTGTTTACACCTCTTTTTCTGATCCTCCCCCCCCCGGCCTCCTGCACCCCACGCGCAGACTATCCTCAAGCCCCTCACCATGTCTCAGACTGCCAAGTCCGCCTCCAGCCAGGGCGCTGATATGAAGGACAAAGGTGCCCCAGCTCCATCTGCCACCAACAAGGCCTCCAAGACCGGCGAGCCTGGCATGGGATCCTACAGAGTGAGTCGTTGTAGCAGCAATTATGCACATCAGCGTAAATTTGTTTTATGGTTGTGGCATGGTGTGGGAGTTTTGATGGAACTTAACTGGAGCCAATGTAAATGTGGCAAACCAACCAGGTACAGTGGAAGAAGTCTGTTTGAGATGAATACTTCTATGGTGTTTTTATACTGTATTATAATATTCTAGGTAATCAACTGAGGTTAGGGTAGAAACTTTATAAATGTTTCATTTCAGTAAACAAATGTAAAGGAAGCTGTTTTCTAAGCACATTCTTGCATATAGATTTCTGTGAGCAGTGCATGTTTACTTCAGCAAATGAAGTAATTGGCTTAAAGAAAATTAAATAAGGCTTGAGCACAAGCAGACTTTCTTGTAGATATTTTTGGACATACGTGCTTGTTTATCATCCATAAACTGAATGCAGATATTTAACAGCTATGCTGACGTAGAACATGCGCACTTTTCTGAAGATTGCTAAAAACACCAATAAGGAAAATGGTTTCGTTTTTGGGAAGCTAAACTAGAGTCTAAATATCTAGAAACAGACATTAAAGGTCCAGCTTTACTTTAAAAAGGGAAAATCTTTCAGCTAGTGTTGGTCTTTTCACCAAAGTCGAACATATTCTAGACAGTTTGGACAGTCAGAGCTGAGGAGTTCAGAACATATCACATTTGTGGGAAAAAATATATTTTAACGCATTTTAACCCTTATAACTTTTAGCATCTAATTTCTTGATACAAATGTTTCTAAAAAATGTACATCTATGACTGTATTGAGTTATGATATGTAGGATCTTTTTTCTAGTTTCAGCTTTTAACATGTTAGTTGTAGTTTTTGTGTGTTTAGAAGTAAAACATTATTCTGAACAGGCTCCAGTCGAATGAGCCCTATGAGAAAACATCTGTGTGCATAATTTCGACGGATTAAACTGAGTTTCCCGTTAATCCGTCCAACACTTCCAACATCCCCTCTGTCCAGATCATGCTGTTCGACCAGGAGAACTTCCAGGGCAGGATGATGGAGGTCCAGAAAGAGTGTATGAACGTGTGTGACCGCGGCATGGACAGAGTGCGTAGCATCATTGTGGAGTGCGGCCCGTAAGTTTTCACACAGAGGTGTGATTTCAGCAGCTCGGATCTCTCCATGCTTCCCTTCTTCATGTGTGTTCCTCTTTTCTGTCGTCCTCCCATTTTTCTTCCTCTGTGTTTTACCCCCACCCTGTGCCTGGTCCCCCACCAACCACCCACCCTTTCTAGCTTCGTTGCCTTTGAGCAGACCAACTTCCGTGGCGAGATGTTCATCCTGGAGAAGGGAGAGTATCCTCGCTGGGATACCTGGACTAACTCCTACCGCAGCGACTGCCTTATGTCCCTCAGGCCCATCCGCATGGTACTAACATTCAAACTTAATAAAAGCAGGTGTATGAAGGGAGCCTAATATGGAATATTACGATGTGAAAATTCAAATGTCAGTGGTTTCTGTTTTTGGCTGTAAAGTGAAAGATGAAAAGCCGTCAGTGTAAAAGGGATTTCTACATCCATTGATGTCTGAGTGTGGTTGAAAGGTGAAAAGGCTCAACTATACTTCCCAAGCTGAACAAAGCTCAGCTCAGCCTCTTTTGATAGACCAGAACTATGACCGCACCTGGCTGGCTATACAAAGACTGGAATTAAAGTTTTTTTTTTTTATTTAGGCTAAATATAGAAGGTGTTTGACGGGATATGTCTGTTTACTGCTATGCGTGAGTAAGCTTAAAGTTAAAGTGCTTTGAGGCAAAACAAGATCAAACTTAATATTCGTGCTCAAAAATCGCTTGAAAAAAGGTTGTGACTCTTTTTTTGCAATGTCAACATATTTTGTTGCTATTTTCTTGAATTCAAAGTATTTCTTCCATATCCGCTCTGTTATCTAAAAATAGCAAATACAGTAAAGATGTTCTGTATTGAGGGAACTCAGTGAACCTAGGCTCTTGTCCCTTAGGGCCGAAACTAGAGCAACACTGCCATCTGTAGAGTCACTGAAAACACTGGTTAGAAATAAAAAATGGTGCCTGGAATCCTTGGATAATCTCTGTCCTTATCTGTCCTCTCTGCAGGACAGCTTGGAGCACAAGATCTGCCTGTTTGAGCTCTCCGACTTCAAGGGCAACAAGATGGAGATTCAGGAGGACGATGTCCCCACCCTCTGGGCGCATGGCTTCTGTGACAGAGTGGGCAGCGTGAGGGTGCCAGGAGGAGCGTGAGTGGACACACTTATTCTCTTAAGTCGCAATTAAATATCTTTTGGTTAACCAGATAAATGCACATAGATGATTTTAAAGGCGGGTTTGAAAATTTTACTACTTGGTGAAGCTTTTGAATATCCTTCTTTTCACGTTGAATCTTTCAAAGGGAAATACAATACAACCTCATCTCTCTCTATTATCTTCTAAATATCTTTTACATTCAAAAGGTTTTTCTAGGATTTTAGATTCAGAGACTTTAGATTTGAACAATCCATTTAACCTGTTAGACCCTAAAAGCTCTGCTCTGACATTTTTTGCCTGCTGAAACGTCTCCAAGAACCCACAATCCACCAATGTAAACGTTTTTGGGCCTGCTACAAGATCCATCTATTTTCCTATATGGAACGTCTTATAAGCTCCTTAATGGATCCACTAAAACTTGTTCCCTAAGCTATCTAGAGAACAGCTAGGACCTTTATATCAACCATCGACTTTCCTGTAAGAAGATCATCAATGAGGTCACGAGATTTCTCAGGGCCTCTAAAAGACTAATGGGGATTGTTTTGAAAGCATTAGAATCTCACTAACTCTTGAAGTAACCCAATATTAGAAGCTAAGCACACTGGAATACACATAACCCTGCTCTCCCTCTCCATGTTTCTCCCAGCTGGGTGGGTTACCAGTACCCCGGATACAGAGGCTACCAGTACCTGTTTGAGTGCGGTGACTACAGACACTACAATGACTTCTGCGCCTTCCAGCCCCAGATCCAGTCCATGCGCCGTATCAGAGACATGCAGTTCCACCAGAGAGGATGCTTCACCATCACCGCCGCCAACAAGTGAAAGACACTTGCTGACCAACTGGTGCCGCTGTAGCTCTCTCAGCTTTTTATCTCTCCAACCTTCTTCTTTCTCCAATTCTCTGGTGCTTTCCTCCACCTGTAACATTGTTGCTGCATCCCGAAGGAAAGAGAGATCGACAGCAACACACTGGACATCCTTAAATGACTTTTTATGGTGCTAAGAAATAAACCTGTGAAAAAAATGATGCCTCTATGACTGGATAAGTTTGATCATTTGTATATTGTGTTTACAACCTGATATATTTATTTTTTTCCTGTGGTGTCGCCTACCACTGATCCTATTGAATCATTTGCACGAGGGACTGTTTGTGGTTGAAGAGACCATAATTATACAGAGACAAATATAAAAAGAGATTAGATTAAAAAGTCTGATGGAAATGTATTCACCATTAGTTTATCTTTCAACAAGGTAAAAGTGTTTGTAACTGATTGCAAATGATTTTTCTGGCTGCATTTTTGTCATAAGTTTTTTTTTTTTTTTCTCATAAATCTGCACCATAAACTAAAGACATGTTTTATAACATCAATAGAATATGAATGCACTGGTTACATCATTTCATTTGGTTAGGCATCAATTTTAAGCATTGATGTGATAGATTTGTGAACAGTGCAGTGAAAAAGGTGCTCTATATTTTTATCATAGTTTATTTTGTCAAATTTAAATGATTTAAATCTTCTAATGAAAGTTAAAAATCAGTCAAAGTCTGAATAAAAATAGCATAAGCAGTTTTGAAATTATGACCTCATTTCATAAAGTGGAAAAAGCTATCAATAAAAAATGGGCCTGCAGATTTACCCTGTATGACATATTACAAATGTTACATTCAATTATGGCCTCATACAAAAGAAAAAGCTGAATCTCCTGTTACGATAAGTAACGTTGGCCACTCCCCAAAAAAATCCTCTACTTGTTAGTCTGTTTTTCTCATAATTTCCTCTTCAGATCTACGATTTACGAGGTACATTGAATCTAGCGACATGTCACGTGATCCACACGCTTCCTTGGAGGTGTTCATGACTGCTCGGGATTTTCATCTATACGCCTCGTGCAGGCTCAGTTGTGTAGAAACCAAACAAAATATCAAATAGATAAATACGATAAATTGTATTTGGAACCATTTTAGATTTGGACATATAATTTGTTTGTCACGAACAGCAACGAGTCAACTCCTACAGAACAATGGGCGACGGAACCTGAAGGCATCACGGCGTTTCATAAACTGTCAACTGGCGGATCGTACCGAGAGGAAAGCGCCATGTCGGCTCTGTTTAAAGCTAGGAAAGGTGAATATGTGAAGAAAACACGCAGAAGAACATGTAGCACTGTTTAGAGAATCATGTTAGAGACGTTTTGGTAGCATGAGAGCTAAGTAGCCGGGGGTAGTTTAGCTGTGTTTTCAGTTAGCGGCTAAGTACGGTTTTAGCTTTTAGTGCTTCCGCCTCCGACTTTGATTACAGACATAAAAACAGAGCACCAAGTGCAGCAGTTTAGATGTTTACCTCCAGGATTAGTTTCATAGAAGAAGGTGACTGATGGTGGGAATGACCTTTCACCTAAATAGACACAAGCTAGCTAGTTAGCTGGTGGTGCGTTTAAAGACCCTGGGTTCTGGTGGGTCATAACAGCTGTTGTGATAAATGCCCCTGAATGTTGTGGCTGGAAAAAAAAGAACAAAACTTAAGTAAAGTATCCATACGTTTTAAAACAAAATATAAGTTATAACAACAAGTTATTCAATATCACACATGTACCTGTAATGCCAATATAAGCAGGCAATGACTCTCTGTCTTCTGAGAACCATGAACTTTAGCTTTTATTCCATTTTTGTGATATTGAGTTGGACAATTTACGATGTGACATTAAAAAAATATATGAACTCAAATATGCATGTTGTTACAGTAAATACAGTCCTGCTGATAAAAGTTGTACTGTTTCTCTCACGGACTTGAAAGTATGGAATGAGGGAAGTGTGACAGCTGAACACCAGGAACATGTTTAAAAGGCAAACAAAATAATTAGTTTGTTTAATAAGTCATTTTATATGTTTTTTTAAGTGAAGAGAAGGGAGAAAGAATATGGAATCATGGACTAATAATACACGATTAGTACGTGTTGGCACTTTTTTTTACTTCTTTGCATGCATTAAGGTTGTAGTTCAGTTTGTAGACCGATGCCTTACAGTTTGGTCAAATACATACTGTTTGTTTTTGTTTGCCTTCCGCTTCTTTTGCTTTGATATCTACGCTGTTGTATCTGGATCTGAACATGAACGTTTATGCTCTAAACTTCGGACTGACATATTTTTCCTCACTCTGTTGATTCCTTCAAGGAATTGTCTAAAAATCCAATCTGTTGTTTCAGATGAGAGCTCCTTTTAGACTGGTGCAGTTTTTTTGTTCTAGATATGCAGACTTGCTCTTTTTCCCATTAATTGCAACTATGTAATTCTCTCTTCCTCAGTTCTACACTCGTGTCTGTATGGCAGTCGGAGTCTTTCTCAGCTGGCGGAGTTGCCGGAGACACATCACTTACTGAGGCAGACCTGCAGAGACTTCGCAGACAGAGAACTGGCCCCCATTGCTGCTAAACTCGATAAAGAGCATGTTTACCCAGCTAAACAGGTACCAGCAAGCACTAAAGACTTGGCTAACGATTAAGGGGCATAAGGTCCAGATTATAATATTGGAACATTTATTGTTTAATAAAACTCCACAGCTGTTCTGCAGTTTTCTTTTGATATCAGGCAAACACAGATACAGCTTTAGTTCAAGTCAGGATTTGGTTTAACAATAATTGTTGATGTTCTTTTAGTGTTTTTAACATCAGAGACTGTAATACAACATCTGACAGACTTTCTGATACCATGGGGGGGGGTTCCATAATTCAAGGAGGTGTGAGAAAATCTTTGCTCCCTTACAGATTTATACTTTTTGCACTGTTTGATTATCAAACACGTTGAAATATCTTGGAAAGAGATCTTATATAGACCAACCGCAGTTTTCAGATCCTGAATTTATTCATTTAGAAGGAAACTATCCAAACCAACCAGGCTCAATGTGTAAAAAAAAAACTGATCTCCCAAACCTTATTCTAATGTAGCACTAAACTTTTAGCTTATTCAGCATTTTTACTGACGATATTAAAAGATTAAAATAAAACATAGTTTTTTATCTGTTTTTTTTACATTAATAAGCATGATATATATTTACTAGTAATTACATTCTAATAGTACTTTCTTCATTTAAATTAAATGAAAAAAAGTGATTTAATCTGAGCCAGATGAGCAGAGAATCCACATCTCATCAAGCCGAAGGATACAGTTAATGTTTTTCTCCACAGTGACAAAAACCTATATATGCATATAAGAAATGAAATTCAATAATTGCACTTAAACAATGAATAGTTCCCTATATCTTCCTGAAAAGTTACTTCTAGCTTAGTTTTGACTCAAGTTTATGATGATGTTTACAATAGAAGCTAGACAGATGATTCCTGGCACGATTTGATGTTTTTTCTGTGAGGGATATGCCTGGAATAAATGTTTTTTATTTTTTAATCAGCTGTGGTTCAGGCTTTTAAACTCCCCCATCAAGGCCAGTTTTCCCCAGTCTCTCTTAGTAAATCGGAACTCGTGAACTCTGACCTAAACAGATGCAAGTGAGGCCATCATTGCTTTAGATGTTTTTCTGGGTTCTTTTGGGATGTCCTGAAAAAGTCATTGAAGCATTTTTGGATTAAACCTCCTAATTTCCCCTGGGAATGTTTACCACAGTTCAGTTTTTAGTTTTTCATTATCAACATTATGCATATCACTATATTTATTTATTATTTAGTTATTTTTGCTATGTACACATTTAACACAATTTTGCAGCTTACATCCCTTTCTTGCACTTTTTCAGCTTATATTGAAATATTTTGTCTTTGCATTGCACTGTTTTGAATTTGGCATAAGTCTAAGGTGGTTGGGACTTCCTTTCTTTGGTCAATATATAGAAATAACTTTTCTGTGTTTTGCTTATTCAGATAAAGGAATTGGGGGCAATGGGTGTAATGGCCATGGAGGTCCCAGAGGAGCTTGGTGGAGCAGGGATGGACTACCTGGCATACAGCCTTGCGATGGAGGAAATAAGCCGAGGCTGTGCCAGCACGGGTGTCGTGGTTTCTGTTAACAACGTATGTGCAACCGTTCGGCACAAAGGACCAGTTTGGATTGAGCTGGTTTAATGTTGGTATAGCTGTTCTCATGGGCTGCTGTTCCAATGTACTTCTCAGTCTCTCTACATCGGACCAGTTCTGAAATTTGGCACAGAAGAACAGAAGATGAAGTGGATCATCCCATTCACTACTGGAGAGAAGGTGGGCTGTTTTGCCCTCAGTGAGCCAGGTAAACTTTAGCTTTCTATTATTTTAGTGTTTTTACTAGTGCAAGGGGCAGACCCACATATATCTTTTACAAAACAAAATTAGGGTAAATTTTTATTACAAAGGCAAAACATAGAAAAACGATAACATTTTGTGTAGCTACTAGTTAACTTACAAGTATGGTAACTTTTCACCAAGACATAGGAGCTGGTGTTAAGGTATTTCTTCGATACTGATCAAAATGAATTATTCTATTGACAAAGTGTTTCAAGCAAATCAAGTAGAAAATATAGTATATAATATACAATTTATTCATACTCAACCTTGGTGTTATCACAAATAATATCCTTTTGATGCCATCCAGATTATTGGATTAACTATGGAGTTTCTTTTTCAGAGGTACACATTACTGTAATCTACCAATTAATTTGATGTATTAACTTGCGTATCATCAGCATAACAATGGAAATTTATGCAATGTTTTTCAATGATTTTACCAATAGAAAGCATGTTTATTGTAAAGACAATTGGGCCAAGAACGTAATCTCTGGTACTCCACAAGTAGTCCCGGAGTGTGAAGATTTATATTTTACATTAAAAAAAACTGGAGTCTATTGGGCAAGTAAAATTTAAACCAGTCTTGTGGTTTTTTCCTTGATCCTGGCAGTGTGTTCAAGCCTTTCTATGAGAATATTGTGATTGAGTGTATCAAAAGCATAACTGAGATCTAACAGAACTAGAACAGATATAAGTCTATGGACTGATCTGAGACCACGAGAATGTCATTGGGGACTTTAAGCAGAGCTATTTCAAAGCTATAATGAACTCTGAAACCTTTTAAGCAGGTCATTATTCCTCAGATTTGTTCATGGATTTTAGATAAGAAAGAAAGGTTATATGTAGGTTGACAGTTTATTAAGTCGTCTTATTAAAGAGACAGTAATGTTACTTTTTCTAATGCAATGCCAAATGTCAGTACAAGGTGTAGAGTGTGACTACAAACCGGACTCCCAAAAAGTTGGGACACTAAACAAATTGGGAATAAAAACTGAATGCAATGATGTGGAGATGGCAAAAATCAATATTTTATTCGTAATAAAACATAGATGACAGATCAAAAGTTTAATCTGAGTAAATGTAACAATTTAAAGGAAAAATATGATTCAAAATTTCACAGTGTCAACAAATCACAAAAAGGTGGGACAAGTAGCAAAAAGTTGCTGGAGAAAGGAAATTATTGAACTCCGGTTTGTACAAGAGTGGATAGGTGTCTGAATTGAATTCAAGATAACATTTTAGGCTATATTTCGGCTGTCAATTTTAGTATTAACATAAATGTTAATATCTCCCTCTAAATTGACCTTATTAGTGTTCAGAGCTTAGGGAGTAAGGGCTCGGAGGAAGATACAAAACAACAAAGACAATTAGTTTTAGTCCTTTGTAGTTTGGATGAGGAAGCCTAAGGGCTAGATGTTCAAATTAACTATAGAGTCTACTATGCCTGGGATTAAGTAATAAATCTGAATGGAAAATGGTAGCTTCTCCTTCACCTCACCCAGAAAGAATTGTATTTTATCTTCATGAGATCATCCTGATTTGCTCTTTTGGGAAGTAAATAAATGTGGACCTACAGTATAAAAGGCAGAACGTCACCCTGAGTGGGAACTTTTGGTGTAATGTTGATTTGTTTCAGCCAGCTGAAATGCAGTGGTTTTTAAAATGTTATCCTAAATCCCAGGCAATGGCAGCGATGCTGGCGCTGCCTCCACCGTGGCCCGGCAAGACGGAGAAGAGTGGGTGCTGGATGGAACAAAAGCCTGGATCACCAACAGCTGGGAAGCCTCCGCCACCATCGTGTTTGCTACCACAGACAAGAAACTCAAACACAAGGCATGGAACACTCGTTTGCTCTGTCTGCATAGAGGAGGAATCAGAGGAAGGAAGCGGCAGGCACATTTAGTCTCTAACTGATATTTCGCTCCATGTCTCCAGGGAATCAGTGCCTTCCTGATCCCGATGCCACACCCTGGACTTTCTCTGGGGAAAAAGGAGGACAAGCTGGGCATTAGAGCCTCATCAACTGCAAACATCATACTGGAGGACTGTAGAATCCCATTAAACAACATGTTGGGCCCCCGCGGTGCCGGATTCAAAATTGCTATGGTATCTTAAGGCACCATGACTACTTCTGTTGTAAATGATTACATTCATCCCCTTCTTTCGCTTACTTTTAGAATCACAAGCTGGATTGTAACAGTTTTTCCACAATACTCCTTTTTTTGTGAGATACTATTGGGGCGTGGGCTTCTTATGAAGAGGGTTTGAATTGGAACCGGGTAAAACCCCATAGGAGTCGGGAGGTTTCTGATGACAGTCCTATTGTTTTGTCTAGGGATGTAAAATCACACCCACAAAAATGACTTAAATAAAGTTAAAGGTCATACTGAGTAGAAACCAAATGGATATATCCTGCGACTGATATAGTCATGTAATATTTATGAGTATTTATAAGTTGCAATCATAGCCCAAACTGTTTGGATAGCAGCTGTTACAGTAGAAAAAGGCACACGAGATTTTTTCCTTCAACACAGCTCTGGTTAATGATTTCATTTTATTACAGGAAAATAGGATTCTTAAATTATATAAGCAGGTTGTGTGGTTTACTATCGTCTGTCCATGCTCCTGGATGTTGGCAGTGAAAACTCCTACAAATTGCACAAACATGTTAATTTGGGGTTGAAGGATAACTTTTGGAGTTCTTGAAGTTTCATATGCATGCAAACTTAACTGCTGATACTAATGTTTCTCCGAGTGGTTTTCACACACAATGCCTGTGCTTCCGCATTACAAAGTTGCATTAAAGATCTGTGTCCTTCAGCAAACCCTGGACAGCGGGCGGATAGGCATCGCAGCCCAGGCTCTTGGCATCGCTCAGGCTTCTCTGGACTGCGCCGCCGACTACGCACAGAAGAGAACCGCGTTTGGCGCGCCCATCAGCAAAATGCAGGGCATACAGGTGAGACAAGCCGCACTCAAATTGAGTTTAATTCTTGATTTGCTGTTGAAGGGAAGCTAATATCAATTCTATCCTATTTAATTTTAATTTGGTGATGCACCAGTTATTAAAAGATGTCAGAGAGAATACGAGTTCAATTTAAGGGATTTATAAGCACTGTCCTGGGTTAGCTAACTCTCATTTCTTTTATTTGTCTTCACAACTTCCAGTTTAAACTGGCTGACATGGCCGTGGCAATAGAGAGCGCTCGCCTGCTCACCTGGAAGGCTTCAATTCTTCGAGATGCAAAGAAACCCTTCACCAAGGTAACCTGTGCCCATGTATGGAACGCTCAAAACAAGTTTTGTTTCCAGACTGAATTCATTTGGTGAAACAATGCATTATTTATTTTGATTGGCTCATTGGCTCTAATGTGTCTGTAATAATGCATAAGGAGACAAAGCAACCCGGCGGCACAGAAGAAGAATGTAGGCGTCCAGATATACCATGTCTGGCTTCTTCTGCGGCAGAAAAGATCAGAATCTGACTGTTTTGACAAAAGTCGGATATTGGTCAAATTATCTAATTCAAATTGTAGTTACGATTGCTTAGGTTCAGTTTATTCATACTTTAGGAAACTCTGCTGATTGGGTTTATTATTGCAGATATTCCTCTTACAGGCATGTGGCGACAGTGGAAAGGAACAACCCCATTTTAATGGGAAGCAGACATACTGTATGAATCATGACAGTTATTTTGGTTGAGCTCATTATAAGCAGCATCCTGATATATAATCATTTTTTGATATATATGTTCTATAGTGGAGGAGAAACTTAGGGGGTATTTTTCCTTTTCAATGATGGAACTGAACTGTTGTGATCCCTTCCTGCAGGAAGCAGCCATGGCCAAACTGGCAGCATCTGAGGCCGCCACCTATTGCTCGCATCAGGTAACCGAACAGCAAAGATACAAAAGAGAAAACTGGAGCACAAACGAAGCGATGCTCAATTTAAAATCCCTTTTATGCCTTGTGAACCAGGCAATCCAGGTCCTGGGTGGCATGGGTTATGTGTCGGACATGCCCGCTGAGAGACACTACCGCGACGCCCGCATCACAGAGATCTACGAGGGAACCAGTGAGATCCAGAGGCTGGTCATTGCCGGCCAGATACTGAAGGATTACCAGTTATAGATGCTCTTTTGATTGTTTCTTTGCACCCAAATGGACACTTGATTCAGGATGAAATACAGTTTTCTACCTTTTGCTGTGGCACAGGGCCTCTTATGTTTATGTGAGGCGAGACTCGACAGACCCATATCTGCAATAACCCTTGGCACTAATAGAAACACACTGGAAGAGAAGAATCCTCCTTACTGCCTTAATTAGAGGATCAGAGTTTAGAGTTAAACAGACCAGTATTTACATATTTAAAAGCAGGGCCTCTTTGGAGTCCTCTGTTAAATGCAGTAATTAAAAAACTCTCTTAACATAGATGTTTCTTTTCATATGTTGATTTTCTGTGGATTTCTTTCTTCCATTTTGTTAAGCTTTAAGCAGATCAGTCACAGCCAGGCTGAAACAAGGACTGCTTATCATGTGCCATTCTGATGCTCAGCCACCAGGGGGCTACAGAGTGCCTTTTATGCCTCCTGACCCATTTCTGCATTCTAGCATCAGGACTGATTGTGTAATAGGAAGACTGATCACACTTGCAGATCATCAGAATGTTTAGTTCTCTGGGTGGCAAACGGGTAGCTGTGCTAAAGACGGTCTAATTGAAACAGTTTAGATTCATTATATGAATGTGTGTGATGATAAACCATGTGTCTGCCTCAAACAGCCGTTATTACTCAACATGTACATATTTGATTGTAAATTATTACTTCAGGCAATAATTAAAAACGGAAAACCTTGCAAACCCCCCAGCCTCAGTTTAAAATGAGATCTGCAGCCTACTTTCTTGTACCCGCTGTGAGTATACGTGTGGGGGTGTGTGTACATGTGCACATCTTTCGCCTCTGCTGCTCCAAGAGAGGGCTCTGATTGCTTGGCAGTCTCAGATCTAGGCCAAGAATTCGGATGCTGGAATTTCTCCCTGCTGCTTGTGCTGACGATGGAGAGCATTCTTCAATTCAGCCGTGCCGCTCCTTTACTGCGTTGGCAGGCTGTGTAAAACAAAGACATGATTAACTTTACCTCAGTTTAATAGTCTTATTTATTTGCCTTATTACACATACAAACAGAAGTCTTTACACAAGCATTTAAAGTAACAAGTTTCTGAAGGTATTCTCTAGGGTTAGAGGATGTGACAGTTACTAATGCTAAAACAAAACCTCAGCATTATGGTTCCCTTTATCTTTAATCTGGTTTCCAGGTGTTCAATAAACACCCAAATAGTTGGTTTTTTACTTTAATCTTTTTCAATTCAATGCAAAACAATACATTCTTAATCCCTAATGGAAATTAAATGTTATAACTGATATCATTTGAATTTATTCAAAGAGTTCTTGTCAATGC
Organism: Orestias chungarensis; assembly: GCA_032876305.1. NCBI lineage: Eukaryota > Metazoa > Chordata > Actinopteri > Cyprinodontiformes > Cyprinodontidae > Orestias > Orestias chungarensis. Next base: position 1,720,088 of record JAVLVB010000031.1, read on the forward strand.
TGATGGCTGTGGGCAGGAAGGATCTCCTGTGGCTCTCCTGATACATTTTTGAGTAATGACACTGTCTTGTGAAGAGGATGACCAGGGTTGTCATTAAAATTCCCTAATTGTCCGATTAATCCTTAATTACACTGTTATGCCCAGGGGTTCACAGTCGTTCCCAGAACTGAACCAGCCTTCTTTATCAGGATGTTTAGCCTGTTTAAGTCCCTGGTTCTGATACTGCTGCCCCATTATCTTGCGCCAAACCTTGAATGACCTAAGCATCCTCAGGAAGCCCAGTCTGCTCTGTTCGTTCTTGTAGACTCTTCACTGTTACATATCCAGTTCAATCTGTTGTCCATGTCATCACTGGGGTATTTGTACTTCCCCACCATCTCCACCTCTTCTCCCTTTATGGAAACAGTGTTACCCTGTCTCTTCTTTTTTCTCCTTACATTTAAAGTAAGAAGATTGTTTTCATACCAAGCCAGAAAATTGTCTACCCTTTCTCTATACACGACTGCTTGTCCATCTCTGATACATCCAATGACTGCAGAATTATCTGAGTATTTCTGCAAACAACAAAACACATATTGGAAAAGAAATTATGTAAGTATAGTCCCCTGTGGTGCTCCTGTGCTTCTGACCTCCTGGTTAGACACAGTTTTTCAGTTTAGGTAGTCATTGATCCACCTTCCTTGGAGTGTTTGACAAGTTAAATCAGGCTAAATTTATCTTCACTGGAGAAATCAATGAACATGATCCTCACACTGCTTCCTGCTTTGTCGGGATGATGGGTTTGTTGAAGCAAGTGTATAATGGTAAGGAATCAATCAAGGAATTTTATTTGTCATCACATCACATGTGGTACATGAGGTGGGACGAAATTCTAATCCCACGGTCCAGTTTACATCCTGATAGCAATTTTAAATATCTGCAAAATAAGAATAATATAATAAAATATAAAGAAATATAAGAGAAATAGGATTTTGACTATACAGAATCTACAATATGAGACTTTGGACATGGCAGCAATGAGAATTCGGAGTGAAAAATTTGCTGTAGCAGCATGGATGGTTAATGAAGTGACATATTAAAGTGACATTTTAAAGTGTGATATTAAAGTGAACAGTGCCGGTTAAATTAGAAAGTTTTTTTTAATTTTTATTTTTTTTTATTTTAATTTGTAATTGTCCTTGCATGTGTTTGAGAGTCTCACAGCTTCAGGAATGAAGCTGTTTTTTAGTCTGGTGGTTTTGCACTTGATGCTCCGCAGCCTCCTGCCTGAGGGGAGCGGGACAAAAAGTGAGTGTGCTGGGTGTGTGGGGTCCTTCATGATGCCGGAGGCCCTCTTCCTGCATCTGGAGGTGTAAATGTCTGTGGTGCTGGGGAGGCTGACTCCCACAGTCCTCTGTGCAGCCTTCACCACCCTCTGCAGAGCTTTCCTGTCTGCAGCAGAGCAGCTTCCATGCCACACGTTGATGCTGGAGCACAAGACGCTCTCCACCACACATCTGTAGAAGGAGGTGAGGACTGAGCTCCCGAGTCCAGCTCTTCTCAACCTCCTGAGGAAGTAGAGCCACTGGTGCGCCTTCCTGACCAGAATGGAAGTGTTGTTGCTCCAGCTGAGGTTGTTACTCAGGTGTACACCCAAGTACCTGTAGCTGTTGATCACTTCCACCGCAGTTCCTCCCATGTGTACGGGGAGGTGGGCATGCTTGCCCCTTCTGAAGTCCACAATCATCTCCGCACACTCACTCAGCACCCGTCCAGGGATGTTGTCTGGGCCAGCAGCTTTTCGGGGGTTGATCCTCCTTAGCGTCCTCCTTACTTCTGCTGGAGTCACACTGAGGGGCTCTTCTCCTGGTGAAGTTATGATTGTGGTGCTGGGGAGGGTGTCGGTGTTCTCAAACCGGTCATAGAATTGGTTGAGAGCCTCAGGCAGGGAGGGGTCTTTGGGGCATTGTGCAGCTTTAGATTTATAGTCTGTAATGCACTTGATGCCCGTCCACATGCTCTGTGGATCCTGGGAGGAAAAGTGCGCCTGGATTTTCTGAGCATATGCAGCTTTTGCCCTCTTAACTCCTGCAGTCAGCTTTCTTCTTGCCCTCCTGAGCTCTTGTGAGTCACCAGACCTAAACGCAGCATCCCTGGCTTTCAGCAGAGAACGTACCTCTGCATTCAGACAGGGTTTCTGGTTCGGGTGGCAAGTCACAGTCTTGGTGGTGGTGACATCCTCCAAACACTTGCTGATGTACCCCAGAACACCAGATGTGTAGTCCTCCAGGTCCAGCTCCCCCTTGTACTCAGCAGCCTCCCTGGAAAACCTGCCAGTCTGTGCAGCCGAAGCAGTCCTGCAGCACAGCGTCGGCGTCACTGGGCCACACAGTGATGTTCCTCTGTGTGGGTCTGGAGCGTCGCAGCGGGGGATGGTAAGCAGGCACCAGCATGACGGAGATGTGATCGGAGAGCCCGAGGTGGGGGCGGGGGAAGGCTCTGTATGCGTCTTTTACGTTGGTGTAAACACTGTCCAGCGTGTTATTTACACGTGTTGGAACAACTACAACTCCACAAAATTAAGTAAACTGCAGGTGGTGGTTTGCATATTCCAATACTCCCTCCAGGACCTCCATGATGTGGATTGACAGGGCAATGAATTTATACTTGTTAAAGAATGATGGATGAGTTTTCTTTAGTACAGGAACAAGAAAACATTCTGACATGACTTGCAAGAAATGTGGTACTTTTATGAAATATTTTAATTGATCAAGATGTAGTTTTGGATTCTAAGTCATACTTTCGGCCATTCTAACTAAAGAATTAAGTACATTTTTATCCACACCACCCAAAGGTAGCTAACTACTCTAGGTTTTGGTAGTTTCCTTACCGCAAGCTACGTAAACATCTACCAGTCTCAAGTCAGTGGCGTCCAACAGTGAAGTTTTCATTGCCATTCTACATCAGGACCAGATATGTGGAGTTTATTTATTGTCCTGATGACAGATTCTCCCACCAGGTACATGATAAACTGCCTGTACTTGTATAGCAGCTTATCTAGACCAGAGGATCCCAAAGGACTTCACATCAGATTCAGCCATTCACCCATGCGGTGGAAGTCTGACATCAAGAATCAAGAATCAGTTTCTTTATATAGCGGCAGTTTACAACAGACATCGTCTCAAGGCAAAATCAATTAACATCATAGATATATCATTACAAATCAGTTTGAAAAAGTTTCCAATCTAAGGAACCCCAGCAGATTGCATCGAGTCATTGACTTGCAGCATTCACTCCTCTGGAATCAGCAGACAGAAACAATGGCTTGTGTTGTCGTTGACTTTACAGCAATCCCTCATACTGAGCATGCATGTAGCGACAGTGGAGAGGAAAAACTCCCCTTTAACAGGAAGAAAC
>JAVLVB010000033.1:0-11678 GCA_032876305.1 Orestias chungarensis
AAACCTTTATCTCCCCCTCCTCTCAGACGTCTCACGGACCCCTCACTGTGCATTAACAGGAACAAAAGATCACAGGCCCCTTTGATCCAGCTTCCAGAGAGAGAATAAGCAGGCCTTATCAGGAAATGTATAGCCCCTGTTCCATGCCCACCCCTCTAACATCAAAAGAAACATGAATATCAAAGTTTACCATTCCACATATGACAGCCCCTTCAACAACAATGTCGGACCCCAGCATGTCGTATGGCTGGCCAATAAACTCAAACAAACTAACAAGAAAAGGTGGTTTTAATGTATTATGTGTGCATAATGCAGGACACCTGACTATGCTTACCTTTCAGTATAATGGCAGATAGACACTGGGGCAACATGGCGTCCCACACGGGATAGCCTCAACAAAGAAGAAAAAATTCTACATGCGCATTGTCCAGGTGACCCCTAGTGGTCTAAACCGGCAACTCCCTTACATATATATGGTCTTTCTTCAAACAGTGCATGCATGGGATCTCCACGGCTACTGTAACTTCCTCCCATAGTCCAAAATATGACTGTTAGGCTGTTTAGGTCCTCTTAATTGTGCTTAGGTGTGAGCATGTACGTAATTGGTTGCTTTTCCTCTCTGTAACACTGCGATACACCCCTGCCTCTGGCCTAATGTGCGCTGGAGATAGGACTCTGCATTTTAGCTTTTAAAGCACAAGGACATTTCCCAGATCATAACAACGAAAAGTCCATTACTTGGATGACTGTGGTACTTTCCTGTCCTCCTGTCCAGCACTGTTTCCTGTATATAGACTGCAGGTCAGGAAGGTCCTTATGTGTTCAGCTGAGCACACCACCCTTTTTAGGGTCTGCCCATTTTGTTTAGCAGAGAAGGTTTAGAAGGTGCAAAGCACTTTGGTTGGTGGTTTAAAGTCTCTTCAGTTTCTAAGGTGTAACAGATAACTGCTGTCCTTCGTTCCCAGCACAGTTGTGTGGTCTACATACAACTATGATCACAAGCTGTAGCTCCTGGTAGGGTCTCATATAAAAAAAAGGGCCTCACGGGAGCAGTCAGCCCAAGAGCTATTTAAAGATCCCAATGTGATTTGGAAGACCAGGGCACACTCCATGAGCCAGGCCACATGACGAGGAAGCTTGTCAGGCAGTGGCTAGTGGAGTTTGGGCTCAGCCTAAAGATGATGGAATAAGGGAAGCCCGCTGTGTGGGCCGACAACCTAGAAAGTGGAACATTAGAATTGGTTGCAACGCAAGGGTTGGGGACTTGGCATGTTAATTTCATTGGGTAAAGTCTGTGATTAAGAAAATGGAATGAAATCTTTCTGGCAAAAAAGGAGCCACAGCTTTTGCATGATGTTAAACATTACCAGCTAGAAATAGTTAGACGCACCTTTGCACAACTTGAGCTCTGAAACATAGTTCCTGGAATCTTACCTACTTTGAGTTGCTCAAGAAAAAAAACATCTGGTGGTGGGGGGAAATACACACAAGTCCCTGGCTGAGTGTCTTGATTTCAAAGTAGGTATAGATGAGAAATTGGAAAACACCTCAAGTTGCCAGATGACATATTGCCTGTGCTCACGCACCTAACAGTCATTAAAATTAATTGACCTTCTTGTTCACATTTCTGCTCGTGTTCTTCCTGTTTTGTTATTGGACTTTTGTATAAGGCATGTAATTTCCTTGAAACTGAAATCTGCCTGATTTCACCCACCACCCCTTGGCCACCCCGTAAAAACACAAAGTCTGAAGATTACAGGCTTCATTAGTGTACTTAGTAACAGGCCACTTTTAGCCAAGTTGCAATGATTGATTGTGTCATTATATAAACAGACCTGTGTCTTTATGTTTTAGATAGATGGATAAAGACAGGGTCAGAGCTGTCAACCGATCATCAACTGGTAGTGAGTTGGATCCAGTCACCATGTCAGCCAATGGCTAGCATTAACTTGTCATGAGAACACCAGATGAATAGTCTGTCCCTTGACACCTGAAAGACAAACATTCTCTGGAAAACAGAGAAAAATCCTTAAGGATCTCTTTAACCTTAGAAGTTTATTTCGTGTCAGATGTGTGTAAGTATAATATGTCTGAATCTGAAAGGGAAAACAGACAGAAACCAGTTAGAGGCAGAGCAACAGTGGAAAGACCTGTTTATCATTTTTGTTTCAGAAATGAAAGTCAAAATAAGTAACTGAACTATAGTAAAGACCTATTTGCTTATGTCTCAGTTAATTAACTGTGAGTACATCTGATGAAAGTCAGTGTTTATCCTTGCATTTACAAATAAAAACTCATATTAAATCACATACTTCCATGGATTGTTTTTAACCAAAATGAAACTTAATGAAAACCTTGGACGGTAGATTCTACTAGCTATTTAAATCTAAAAATCAAAAACATTCTATCAACAATTCAAAGGCCAATTTTATTTAACTTCAGTCGAAAACACGAAAACTGTTCCCTGTTTTAAGTTCACAGAAAATTATTCCAGACAGCACAAAATATGTTCCCTCCCCCGAGACTCCTGCCAGGACCGACGGCTCTTCCTCTGCGAACTCCCGTGTAGACCCAACGTCTTTTTCCGCGGGTTTCCTGTTACTCAACATCATCCGTTTCTCCACTGTCGCCTGCCTTTCAAGTATATCATAGAACTTTTATTGATTCACTAACAGAAGATGTTTTTTCTCAGTTTTTTTCTTTATTCAGATACGATTCATTTATGCAGACAGAACACATCAACATCTAGATCTATCATAAAGATTCTGCCAAATACGCGACCCGAGTTACTTAGTCCTACTGAACACCACCTCTTTCTCATTTCCCCACCCAATGTCCAGGAATTAGGCCTGAGGGAGTTTTTCTATGGGGACAGAGAAGATCTGTTCCCCTGGATAGCTCCCTCACCACTATTCAATCCCAGAGACCTCACCAAAAACATAACCCTCAGAGACCAGTAGTAGAACTGGCAGCAGATCCCGGTCCATCCACCACTTTACTCCACATCCATGTGCCAGCCTCAGAACCCTGTAGCAGCTGCAGTGCTCCAGCCTCAAGAGGAGCTAGTTGTAGAGTTTCAGCCTCAAGAGGAGCTACCGTCCACCTGCAATAAGACGCTGAGCTCCAGCCATCAGAAACAGCGGCTCCAGCCGAGCCAGCAGATCAGCTGGGTGCCCAAACGCTTGATGCAGCAGTGGTTCTGCTGCGCTCAGTGGGAAGGACAGTACCTGAGTCATAGATACCTGAGGGGGTTCGGTGCAACCCACCCCAGCCTCCTGTGCCCAAGATGCCCAAGGGATCTGATGCGGCCTGCCTCTGTCTACAGTTCCCAAGATGCCCGATGGGGGCCCACACGACCCAGCTGCGTCCAGAGTGCACCCAGGATGATGAAGGCAATCTACCTGCATCCAACAGATGCCAGTTTTTCCGTGGGTGCCGCCGTCCTCCCAGACAACTGCCAGTTCTTCTGGTCCTGCCGGGCGGCCTCCAGAGCTTTGTGGACTCTTTTTGTTGTTTCCTTTTTTGTTCTGGCCCTCCTTCTGGGGCCCCGTCCGCCCACCCTTGTTAGATTGGGGGGGGGGGGTATCCACCTTTGAGGAGGGGTTTGTTTCATGATCTGTTCCAGGTCATGCTTCTTACATTCAGACTGCCACTTTCAATTCAGATACATTTGTATTCCCTTTCACTGTCTCGTCATGTCTGCATCTCCGTCTGCTCTGCATCTCCGTCTGCTCTGCTCTTGTCATCGCATCATCTCCTCACATGTCCACCTTGTAAGTCTCCCGTTCTGCCTTTTGTGTTCCATCTACTGATCTCTTATCCCCCTCCATGTCCTCCATGTATGCACAGTTTATCTTCCTCCCTCCTCAGTTTGTTTCTCTTTGCTGGTCTGTTATTATTGTCTTGTCATTATTCAACTCCTCAATAGAATATTATAAATTCAATCATTTCCACCTCCGTTTGGGTCCATTATTAAACTTTATGACAACAGGTTTCTGTCTGTAGCAATGTAATCTTTCAGGGTTTTTTTTTTTGGTTTGTCGTTTTGAATTCAGTCTATAGCTCTGTGAAGCAGACAGTCTGACAACAAATGTTGATTTTGGGTTCTACTTATTTTACAACTGAAAGTGTTTCAGAAATCTAACGTTCTTCCTCTTTGAGAGACAACAGGTCTTGGAGGAACGGCTTGTTGCTCCGGAGACCATCTGTGTGATCCTAAGATGGAGGCGCATATACATGCAGCTGCTCCTCTCGCTCCCGAAACAACGGTGAAAGTTTGTGTTTTTTCGTCATTGTCTTCGTCGCGCCCTCACGCCTTCAGGCGGACATTCTCCCTAAAATTTCCGCTAGACATCTGTAGAAACACGGATATAACTCCAGCGGACGCGGAAACGCTACGGGACTACGGTTTGCTCCGAAGACCAACCAACCCCCACCCCTGCACCGAGCCCGCTGTGGAGGCGCCACAGACATAAGCTGAGGAAACAGAAGAGAGGGAAGCTCGGAGGTATATGAGCTAGGTTAGCCACTAGACCAAACAGGCGGGCTATCCCATTCATCACCCTGGCCAACATACGCTCGCTGGACAACACACTGGAAAACATCCGTTTACTCCAGACATACTGCAAGTCTGTGGGTGAGTGCTGTGCTGGTAACTTGGCTCAACAACACCATCCCGGACCATGCTATCCAGCTACCGCAGCTAACATGCTTCCGGGTAGACAGAGTGCTCGTCAAGGGGGTGGGGGGACTCGCGGCGGGAGACTCTGTGTTTACATCAGCGATGCCTGGTGCTGCGACGCTGTTGTGGTTTGCAGGCACTGCTCACCGCTGAGGGAGTTAATGATTATCAAGTGCCGGCCATTCTACCTGCCCAGAGAATGTAGTGCTATCCTGCTTGCAGCCGTCTACATCCCTCCCAGCTCCACCAACAACAGGAGTGAGGCACTGAATGAACTCCACCAGCACATCAGTGAACAGCTGACAGCCCACCCTGATGCCTTCATCATCATGGCAGGATGCTTCAACCATGCCAACCCCAAGAGTATGTCCACAGACCTCCAGGAGTACGCAGAGACCATCACGGCCTACATGAGGACATTTATGGAGGATGTCATACATCATACATGATGTTGTTGAGAGGGACTACTGACTAAGAAGAGTAAGTGCCTGATGTTTTTAATTCTGTGCTTATTTACCAACTAAATTGTACCTGTGGATCTCCTGTTTTGACTGAAACTCTAACCCGAAAGCCATTCAGGAAGTGAGAACTTGGTCAATTAAGGATCTATTGTCCAGGGAAGTGTTTCTGACCACTCCCCTCAGGCCTTGGTTTCTATCTGCCTCCCAGGGGGTGGTCCTTACCGGATTATTCAATCCCACAGAAAAGCTGCATGTGCTTGTGCATAACAAAATAAGGTAATACACTTAAGCCTCAGCGAAGTGTCAGCCTTTCTCGTGTGAAGACGTTCTCGGGTAAAGACGTGCGCGTGTCCGTTATTTCTGGCACCCGCAGGCGGTTCTACTTTCACAAACGGAAACATAACCTTTAGAAATCTCCACTCACTAAACAACACATCGTCATCCAAAACCAATAAATTCTCTGTAGTACTATGGAACTGTCAGTCAGCAGTGAACAAGACAGACTTCATTTTTGCCTATGTAAACCGTCTATCACTGGATATCCTTGCCCTCACAGAAACTTGGATCAAACCAGAAAAAAGCACCACACCGACTGCACTCTCCACCAACTACACATTCTCTCACACACCAGGGCCTGCCAAAAGAGGAGGTGGTACGGGGCTACGTTATCCAACAAATGGAAATATACCCATTTCAGCTCAGGAGCCTCGTACAACTCCTTTGAATACCACGCCGCCCTTCCAGCACCTGTTAAAATGTATGCGGTTGTTGTATATCGTCCTCCAGGTCAATTTGGTGACTTCCTAGAAGATCTAGACTCCTTGCTTTCCTCCATCCCTGAGCATGACTCTCCTCTGCTTGTCCTTGGTGATATGAACATTCACTTTGACACTCAAGACGCAGCAGATTTCTTCTTGCTAACTCACTCGTTTGATCTCCAGTGGGTTAGCAGCCCCCCAACTCACAGGGCCGGTAAAGTACTTGATCTTGTCTTAAGCAGACACTGCATGACCAACTGACTAAAATTTACTCCTCTACACCTCTCAGACCACTACTTTATTCAGCTTGATGGTTCTCGCCATCAACTACTCACTGCACACCCACCCACTGTCTCCTTTCGTTGCAATCACCGCAACTTGTCTCCTGCCCACTTCTCTGCACTTGTAATCTCGGCTCTTCCACCTCGTAGCACTTTCTCTGGAGGTAAATGATGCCACAGAGTCCCTCTGCTCAACACTGAGTTCCTGCCTAGACCGCTTGTGCCCACTGATCACCAAACCTGCAAGACCTGTGCAGTCACACTCATGGCTGACTGACTCCCTTTAGATCGATGCGCACAAACCTCAGAGCTGCGGAGAGAAGATGGCACAAATCAAAGGACCCATCTGATCTGTCACACTTCCAAATGCTGCTCTTATCCTTCTCCTCAAGCATCACCACTGCAAAGAAGGAGTTCTATCAGGATCTATCAAGATCCACAGCGCTACCGACAGCTGGAAGCTATTTTTTAAACCCACCACCTTCTCCTCCTGCAACCAACCTCACGGCAGATTCCTTTGCCAACTTCTTCACGGACAAAGTAGCAACAATCAGCAGTCAGTTCTCAGACCCATCTACACAGACAACAGCTCACCCTTCCTTACTGGTCCTTCCGGAACCCACTGCTTCCTTTTCTTCATTTACCCCACTCACCGAGGATGAGGTATCAAAGCTTATCAGAGGCAGCTACCCTACATCTTTCCCTCTGGATCGTATTCCTATCACACTCCTGCAAGCCAGTGCTCCAACCATTGTGACAGCAGCCACTCACGTGATCAGTGCTTCCATATCTACCGGATCATTCCCCACCACCTTCAAACAAGCCCAGGTAAGTCCCTTACTCAAAAAACCCTCCCTATTCCCCACCCAAGTGGAGAACTACCGACCGCTCTCCCTCCTCCCCTTCCTATCTAAAATTATTGAAAGAGCTGTCTCAAAGCAGGTGACAAAATTTCTCTCCCAACATGACCTCCTTGATTCTAACCAAACAGGGTTCAAGAGCGGTCACACCACGGAAACGGCACTCCTGTCAGTAATGGAATCCTTGAAAGAAGCCAAAGCGACAGGCAAATAATCAGTTCTCATCCTACTGGACCTCTCAGCTGCATTTGATACTGTAAACGACAGCATCCTACTTACCAAGCTGGCGGATATGGGCATTGAGGGCAGTGCACACTCCTGGTTTGAATCCTACCTCACAGGATGATCCGTCAAGGTGGCATGCCAAGGCCAAACATCAACGCGACACCACCTCACCACAGGGGTGCCCCAAGGCTCAGTGTTGGGCCCCCTCCTCTTTGTCATGCACACTACTTCGCTGGGACCAATCATCCCTTCGCGTGGCTTCTCCTATCACTGCTATGCAGATGACACCCAGCTCTATCTGTCCTTTCCTCCAGACAACATCTCGATACCGACGCAAATCTCAGCCTGTGTTTCTGACATATCTGCATGGATGAAAGATCACCACCTCCAACTGAACCTCTAACAAAACTGAACTGCTTGTCATCCCAGCAAAGGAAACTATTCACCACAACTTCAGCATCAGGTTAGACTCCCTATCTCTGGCACCACTAAGGTTGTAGGAAACCTGGGCATCATAATCGATGATCAGCTGACCTTTGTGGATCAGGTTGCCTCTGTCGTTCGATTGTGTCACTTCTCTCTATTCAACATCAGGAAGATTAGGCCATATCTAACTCAACATGCGACACAGCTCCTAGTTCAGACCTTAGTCATTTCCCGCCTTGACTACTGCAACGCCCTCCTAACAGGTCTTCCAGCCAGTGCTGTGAGACGCTACAGATGACCCAGAATGCTGCAGCTTGCTTGGTTTTCCACCAGCCAAAGCGAGCGCATCTCACAGTCCTTTTCACTGAACTCCATTGGCTTCCCTTTGCTGCACGCATTTAATTCAAATCCCTAATACTGGCATAGAAAGTGTTTGATGGATCAGCGCCCATCTACCTCAACACCCACTTAAAGCCTTAGGTCACTGCCTGCCCGCTCCATTCCTCCAAGGAGCTCCAACTAACGCGACAGACGCGCCGTGTAGGTCAATCTAAACTCTCCTCATTTGCGGTTCCTCGCTGGTGGAACAACTTTACGTGCATCAGAGCATCAGATTCTCTTTCCACCTAAGAGAAATCCTTGAAGATCCAGCTCTTCCGAGAGTATCTCTTGCCCTGAAAGATCTAAATGCACTTATTACCCCCCCCCCCCCTCCCCCAAGATATTATTTAGCACTCAATGTATGTACTTGGGCCTTCTGTGTTTACCTAAATGCTGTAAATGAGTGTCATCATTAAAGTTAAATCCTCTCCTACTATATTGCAGGTAACTGAGTAAATTGCGTCGTAGTTCAATGTTAAACCCTCTTTTTGTAAGTCGCTTTGGATAAAAGCGTCTGCTAAATGCATAAATGTAAATGTAAATGTCACGGTCTCCAGAACCATCTACGTCTTGGGAGCTTGGGAGAAGTCGGGCCTAAGGACATCCAGGGTATACCTGTCACGGGGAATCAGAGAGCCCAAGAGATGGCATTCCAGGAGGACAGCCGATCGCTTCAGAGACGGCAGAGATTCTAGGAACCTGTGGTTGGGCATCCAGACCATCACTGACTACAAGCCCCCTGCGCAGACCTGCGACAACTCCCCCACTCGGCTGAAACAGCTGAACGACTACTTCTTCGCTCGCTTCATTCACGGTGCTAAAGTGAAGCGGGGGAGCAGCACCAAGTTCCTGGGTGTCCACATCTCCCAAGACCTGTCCTGTGACACCAACACCTCATCTCTGGCAAAGAAAGCCCAACAGCAACTCTACTTCCTGCGGAAGCTTAAAAGAGCAAGAGCCCCGTCGCCCATGAAGCACACCTTCTACAGAAGCACCATTGAGAGCATCCTAACCTGCAGCATCACGTTGTGGTTCGGAGCTTGCACAGCATCTTGCCGCCGGACCCTACAGCCCACCATGACAGCAGCTGGGAAGATCATCAGTGTCCCTCTACCCTCTCTACACTCCCGCCTCACCTGCAGAGCCACCACAATCGCGGGCAACCCCACCCACCCTGCCCACAGCGTCTTCACCCTGCTGCCGTCGGAGAGGAGGCTGCAGAGTCTCCGGGCCAGTACCAGCAGACTCAGAGACAGCTTCTTTCACCAGCCAATGAGGACACTCAACTCCCTCCCTGCTCTGCCCCCACTGGCCCCTCCCGGACCCCCCCTCCTTCTACCCTAATGGACTCTGGCCCCCTACCCTTCTACTTCTACTGCACACATCACTTTATCACCCCACCATTGCACAAGAATACACTCTTCATGCTATTTGCACTATTGTCCATCGGGACAACTATACTGTTACTGTTTACAGATTTGTCCTGTCTTAGTATTTAAAATAGTATTTAAAATAGTAATGTTTTAGCTTACAGGTTTTTATAGTTTTTATAGTTTTTTAAGCACCATGGGTCCAAGAGGACTATAATTTAATCTGTGCTGTATTCTAACATATAGCACATTTGACAATAAAGTTGACTTTGATCTTTGAGATGTTTTGTTCTTTGGTCAGCTGACCAAATAAAATTTTAGGAAACTAATAAGAACATCATGGCAGACCTTTAAAAATCTCACTAATCATTGATCTGTGTCTCCTATCCTCAGAATTCGGACATGTCTTCCTGCCACAACCCAAAGTCTCAGGATCAGTTTCTGTGCTCTGTCTGTCTTGATGTGTTCACTGATCCAGTCACCTTAACATGTGGACACAACTTCTGCATAACCTGCATCACTCAGCATTGGGATGTTAATGTTCCCTACAAGTGTCCTCTGTGCAACGAACTTTTCACCTCTAAACCTCAGCTGAGAGTCAACACCTTCATCAGAGAGATGGTTGATCAGTTCAGATGTGAAGCTCAGCAGGAAGCCAGCAGCAGCTCAGAGCAACAAGCAGTCAAACCAGGAGAAGTCCCCTGTGATATTTGCACTGGAAACAAACAGAAAGCCCTGAAGTCCTGCCTGGTGTGTCTGCTCTCCTACTGTCAGACTCACCTGGAGCCTCACCTGACAGCTCCACGTCTGAGGAAGCATCAGCTGGTGGAGCCTGTGGAGAACCTGGAGGACAGGATGTGTCTACTGCATGAAAAACCTCTAGATCTGTTCTGTAGGACCGACAAGACATGTGTCTGCCTGGTTGGTTCTATTTTAGACCACAGGAACCATAAGTTGGTTCCTCTAATACAAGAATATGAAGCTAAGAAAGCAGAGCTGAGGAAGACTGAGGATGAAGTTCAGGAGATGATCCGGAACAGACAAATGAAGATCCAGGAGATCAAAGATTCAGTGAAGATCAGTACAGTTGCTGCAGACAGAGAGAAAGTAGAAGGTTTTAACATCTTCAAAGCTCTGAAGGAGTCTGTTGAGAAAGGCCTGGAGGATCTCACCAAGGAGTTTGAAGACAAACAGAAAAATACAGAGAAACAGGCTGAAGACTTCATCAGAGATCTGGAGCAGGAGATCTCTGAGCGGATGAAGAGGAGCTCTCAGAGTCTGAAGACCATCTCCTCCTCCTCCAAAGATTCTCCTCCCTGAAAGCTGCTCCTCCCACCAAGACCTGGACAGAGGTCAGAGTTCATCCACCATCATATGAGAGGATGGTAGTGAGAGCTGTGGCTCAGATGGAGGAGATGATGAAGCAGATGATGAAGATGATGACGGAGGCTGAGCTGAAGAGGATCCAGCAGTTTGCAGTGGATGTGACTCTGGACCTTAAAACGGCTCATCGTAAACTCATCCTGTCTGACGATGGAAAACAAGTCAAACATGGAGATAGTTGGAAGAATCTTCCAGACAATCCAGAGAGATTTTCTTCGTGTGTGAATGTTTTAGGAGAGCAGAGTTTCTCTTCAGGTAGATTTTACTTTGAGGTTCAAGTTAAAGGAAAAACTGACTGGATTTTAGGAGTGGCTGGAGAGTCTGTTAACAGGAAGGGAAAAATCACAGCGAGTCCTCAGGATGGTTTCTGGACTATTAGGTTAAGAAATGTAAATGAGTACTCAGCTAATGATGATCCTCAAGTCAGTCTCCATCTCCATCCTGGTCCTGAGAAGGTGGGGGTGTTTGTGGATTATGAGGAGGGTCTGGTTTCCTTTTATGATGCAGATTCTGCAGATCTGATCTACTCCTTTACTGACTGCTGCTTCAATCAGAAACTATATCCGTTCTTCAGTCCCTCTCTTAATGAAGGAGGTAAAAACTCGGCTCCTCTGATCATCTGTCCCGTTAATCAGGCTGCTTATCTGATGAATCTGTCAGGGGTCGTTTCTGAATGACTCGAGCAGAGGTGGAGTTGAATGAATAAATGATTTATTGTTGGGGATGAATAATGAACATAAACAAGAAACTAGACACTACAGGGAACTACAGGCAACCGGAGACGAAACGCGAGACGTAAACAAACAGGAAGCGGAGGCGGGACTACAGAAAGTAAACAAACACGACGACACT
>JAVLVB010000036.1:0-10113 GCA_032876305.1 Orestias chungarensis
CTGAAGGATCTACAGCAGCAATAATTACACTGGACTCATTAGTGAACACATGAATACATGAGTGAAAACACAAGTGACTCCAGCTGTTCTGTTGTTAGACAGGATGCAGCATCAAACACAAGCAATCTCACAGAATAGACTCCAACAAAGCTGTGCTTGTGTACCAGTGTCTATACGCTCTAGGTCTACGTCTGACATGTTAGAGCCGTATGAACCAGCTGGACTCTGAGAAGCTCAGGTTCTGGTCTTCTACTGGTTCCCAGTCAGGACCAAACAAGGTGAGGCTGTTTTTCAGTGGATCGCTCCTAAAAGAGGAACCGTCTTCTGAACAAATGACGTTTAAACAAAGTTTAAATCCAGAATTCAAACTCTTCTTTTTAGCTGGGAAAAGGACAGCGAGGCCTGTGTGGTAAACTGGTTCATACTAAATTGGTTTGAGGCGAATGTTTGAAAGTCTGGATGTTTTCTCAAGAATCAAGAATCAGTTTATTTATATAGCGCCAATTCACAACAGATGTCGTCTCAAGGCACTTCACAGAAAATCAATTAAAATCAAAGATACATCATAAACAAATCAAATAAAAAAGTTTCTAGTCTAAGGAACCCCAGCAGATTCATGGAGTCATTGACTTGCAGCATTCACTCCTCTGGAATCAGCAGACAGAAACAATGGCTTGTGTTGTCGTTGACTTTACAGCAATCCCTCATACTGAGCATGCATGTAGCGACAGTGGAGAGGAAAAACTCCCCTTTAACAGGAAGAACCAGGCTAAGTACAAGCAGCCGTCTGCCACGACCGACTGGAGGTTTGAAAAGACAGAAAACTAAAATAGATTTGTATCCAACCAAACTGGAACATTCAATAATTTAATCTGAGTAATTTTCTTAATTTTTGTTCATTAGTTTTTACATCTAGTGAGAATAGATAAAACATAAAGTTCATTATTCCAAAAGTCAGAAATTAGAAAATAGTTTGTTTACCAGTTAAAATGGAACTTAAATTCAGACATGTTGTTTTAAAAGAAAATATATTTAAGAAAAATAAATTCTAATAAGTATTAAAGTATCATTGAATGAATTTATTAGGCAGACAAAAACAAACCTCAGAGTCTTTACTTTAGTGACTGAACTCTCCAGGATCTCACACAGATGCTTCATTCCAGAGTCTCCAATGGTTTTATCAGATAAGTTGATCTGACTTATTTCCAGTTCAGTCAAATTCAGGTTGGACTTCAGAGCTGAGGCCAAAACTTCTAAATCAGCCCCTGAGAGTTTACAGCCATCAAGTCTGAGATTAGAGAAGAAATAAAGTCAGTTGTAACAAAATCAGACAATCTGGATTATAAACAGAGTAAAATATGATAACAGTGATGTCATCATCTGATGAAGGTCTGAACATTAATTTACTGAAACAACAGAGAATCTACAGTTATGTGACGTTGGTACAAACCATCTTGGTGAGTAAATAAATAAACTATATGCTGTCGGCCATCATGGCAGACAATAAAAAACTGATCTGGGTCTGTTAAGGAGTGGATGAATGGAGCAAAGCAGAGGTGGAATAATTGGAGATATAAACTTTTATAGTAACAGAAACAATGAAATACAACTAAAACGACTGTCAGGGGGGAACTGGGACTGGAAAGTCTAGAGCAGAGGAGCAGGGAAATAGAACAGAGATAAACGGATGAAGTTAACATTTAGGTAACTAAGTCAACTGTCTCCACATATACTTTATTATTAAAATCTTCATTCAGTATTATGGTACCTATAGGCTTGCTTTGAAAGTGACTTAATGCTTCTCAGTGTCAGCGACTGTTTTGTTTTTGTCCATATGACTGTAGGAAGGTGAGGAGGGCAATTTGATTCCTTTGTATGCACTATCATGTAAAGAATTGACAATAAAGCTGACTTTGACTGTGATAAGAGGAGCTGGTCAGCGGAGATTCACTGCTGAGTGTTTCACTATGAGTGGTAACATCAAGCCCTCCTGAGAAAATGACTTTCTTCTTTCATGTATTTTCCATGTGATCTGTCCTTCCTGTTTCCAGAAGACCTGTTGTTGCTAGTCTTTCAAACCTTTCCTTCTCCTGGATCAAAGCAACACCACAACAGATTGCTGTTACAACATTAGACTCAGGAATCCGCTCATCCCTCCCTGGCGGTTTACCTCCCTCCGGTTCAGGTTCAGCTCCATTAACTACAGATTCATCTCCCAGTTCCTCTGTTTCATTCACCATCAGAAACATTCAACACTATTGTAAATAAACTGATGAAACTGTGCTTACTGTGAAAGACCAAACACCATGACACCCTCAGCTCATCAATTTTTTAACCATCATTAGCAGATATGTGTTGAATTTCTCATAATTTTTCTATTCCTACACTGTTTATGTAACAGAATTAAAAACATCCTAAACTCATAATTCCAAAAACAAAGCAGAACACAGGCTGGACATCCTTGAGTTCTGGAGGAATCTGACATACAACCTGATCTTAGAGGGACCACAGACAAACTGGTAAAAGATGGAACACGGGTCTCTGTAGAGGTCTGTCCAACGTCTCAGAGGAACAATAGTTTGCCCACCAGAAGAAGTTGTTGCAAAACAGAACTGAGGACCAGAACCGTTGGGAGGAGCTGAGCATTTGGGTCAACAAGTGTTTTTCATGTGAAAACAGAGAAAGTTCTCCAGAGATTAGAGGCTGGAACGTCTACATAGTTAAAGCTCAGGTCTCTGCAGGTCTTAATGGAGGAAATCCAGCAGCTTCACAAAAATGCTGCAGATGAAGAGTTGGTGAGGAAGAGCTGGACTCTCTGGGGACGGTGGCAGAGACAAGGACATTAAAGAAACTGCTGGACATAATGGACGATGCCAGCCACCCTCTGCACACTGTCTTCACCAATCAGAGGAGCCTGATCAGTGGGAGACTTCTCCTCCCCAAATGCAGGACCACCAGACTGCTGAACTCCTTTATTCCTCAAGCTGTACAACTCCTCACGTGGGGGAAGGTGGAGGTGATGGGAAGAGGGACAAGGATCACCCCCCCCCCTTGTGCAGATTACCTACTGTCACTCATGTGCAATATTCTTCCTGCATCTATCCAAGTCAACTACTGTGTAGTCCTTCCTTAACTCTCTACTGTACAGATTTGTTTTTTATCTAATAGAAGCATATTCTAGGACGGTACAGCTGTCTTATGCTCTTTGTACTATGTACACTCTTTTATATTGTCTTAGATTTTGATTTTATTTGTTATATTGTTTTTTCAATCTTTAATATGTCATATTGCTTTAACTCTGTCCTTTGTATTATATAAGCTACTGGAACCAGAATGTTCCTGAAGGAATAATCCCAAGCGATAAATAAAGTTGAGTCTAAGTCTAAGTCTATCTCTATTATAGTTTTGACTAGTAATAATTCTAATTAAAGATATCTCTAATGAGTCCATAATTAAAGATATCTTAAATGTAGATTTGACTAGTGGACATTAAATTATAGATATCTTAAAAGCAAATAACGACTAGACAAAACTAAATTCGAAATATCTTGAATTATAATTTGACTAGTCAAAATTCAATTTAAGATATCTCTAAAAGAATTAGAGATATCTTAAATTATTCAACTTTTCTATTTAAGATATCTTAAATTATTCAACTTTTCTATTTAAGATATCTTAAATTAACTTTCTGACTAGTCAGAATGACATTACTGATATCTTGAATTATTATTCTTACTAGTGAAAATGTAAATAAAGATATCTTAAATTGCCATTCCGGATAGTCAAAAGGCATTTTTAGATATCTGGAATGTAATTACGGATAGTCAGACGAAACTGAATTTATGTTAAAAGACTTGCCATACCCAGAATGCTTTTTCATTTTCGAGTTCTGGGAAGTACGAAAAAGCAATGTCCGTTTTGTTTCTTTTTGATTATGCCGTAAAATGTGCGGCCTTGAAGAATAAAATGCAAATGCAAATAGGATTATTGATTACTACTTTTATTTATGAGTCAAATAAACAGCCACATTCGTAAAATGAAAAAGAATTTCTGAAAATGCTTTTTCATTTGAATTATGGTAACGATTTGCTTCCTTAATCACAGGATGATGGAGAAGAGGTGAGAAGCAGCAGAAACAGCAGGTGGAATGGGAACTAAAACTGAGGACTGACACAGAAGACAAAGGAGCAAGGAGGACAAGGGGGACATGGACAGGATGCTCAAGGTAAGCATAACAGACAATCCAGGAGTGGGAATGAATGAACAGGGTTATATACTGGGAGTGTGGGAGGTGGAACAATACAAGAGACTGCTTTCTTAATTGTGTGCAGCTGGGATTAGTAATCAGGGTGATGGCTGAGGGTGAGAGAGTGAGAGAGAGACAGCAGGGAAAACAACAGAGATCACAGGAGGAAATGACAGGGATTAATACATAAATTAAATCAACTAAACATGTAAAGAACTAAAAATAAAAAACAGCTAAACTAAACAGGAAGAAAACCAAATATAAAGAACTAAGATGTATACAGAAAACACAGGAAACAATAAGGGACTGGCACAGAGCACAGCAGATTTATGTTAATGGTCCAAGTCTTCTTAAAAACTGAATAGTGAATTAATAAAAACAGTCAAGAATCCAAAGTATGAAGGGAGTATTAAAGACCAAAAACTTCCAGAAGCAGCTTGAAGAATGAAGAAGACACAGAAATGCTGAATCAGCATCACAGAATGAAGATCTGGACTCACCGAGCCTTTCTGCAGTTCCTCACCACTGGAATCAGTCTCCGTCGTCCCTCTGGGGTTGTTGCTTTGTACTTCTCCAGGTCAAACTCATCCAGAACCTCCTCTGACATCTGCAGCATGAAGGCCAGAGCTGAGCACTGGATCATAGTGAGCTGCTTCTTTGACATTTTGTCTGATTTCAGGAACGTTTGGATCTGCTGATAAACTGAGAGATCCTTCATCTCCATCAGACACTGGAAGACGTTGATGCTTCGCTCAGGTAACGCCTGTGTTCTCTTATTCTTGAGATTCTGGATGATTCTCTGGATGGTTTGTGGACTGTTCTCTGTCCCTCCCAGCAGGTCTCCTAAGAGTCTCTGGTTTGACTCCACACAGAGGCCATGAAGGAAGCGGGCAAACAAGTCCAGGTGGCCATTTTTACTGCTGAGGGATTTTTTCATGACTTTCTTCATGAAGTCCTCCAAGGATGTTTCTTTGTATTTCTTTCCCAGGAACTTCTTCACCTCCTCTGTGTTCCTGTTAGTGAAACAGTGGATCATGAAGACGGCAGCCAGAAACTCCTGGACGCTCAGATGAACAAAGCAGTAGACCGGTTTCTGGAAGATCAAACTCTCTCTTTTAAAGATCTCTGTACAAACTCCTGAGAACACCGAGGCCTCTGTGACATCCAGACCACACTGCTCCAGGTCTTCTTGGTAGAACATGATGTTTCCTTTCTCCAGATGTTCCAACGCCAGCCTACCCAGCTTCAGGAGGACGTCCCTGTCCGCCTCCGTCAGTTCCTGTGTCTCATGTCCTTCATGGTACTTGTTCTTCTTCCTCTTGGTCTGGACCACCAGGAAGTGTGCGTACATGTCAGTCATGGTCGTGGGCAGCTGTCCTGTCTTCTCTGAGCTCAACATGTCCTCTAGAACCGTCGCAGTGATCCAGCAGAACACTGGGATTCCACACATGATGTGGAGACTGCTGGAGGTCCGGATGTGGGAGAGGATTCTGCCTGAAAGCTCTTCATCACTGAACCTCTTCCTGAAGTACTCCTCCTTCTGGGCGTCAGTGAAGCCTCGTACTTCTGTTACCCTGGCAACACATTCAGGAGGGATCTGATTGGCCGCCGCGGGTCTGGAGGTTATCCAGACCAGAGCCGATGGAAGCAGGTTCCCATTGATGAGGTTGGTCAGCAGAACGTTGAGCGATGACTTCTGGGTGACGTCAGAAACCAGGAGACTGTTGTTGAAGTCCAGAGAAATTCTGCTTTCATCCAGGCCGTCAAAGATGAAGAGAAGCTTCCAGACAGCCAGATTCTCTGCTGGGAGCTTCTGGAGGGTTGGATAGAAAACATGGAGCAGCGAGAGAAGACTGTGCTGCTCACCTCGGATCAGGTTCAGCTCTCTGAAGGAAAGCAGAACCAGAACTCTGACATCTTGGTTCTCCGAGCCGTCGGCCCAGTCCAGAGTGAACTTCTGTACTGAGAAGGTTTTTCCCACTCCAGCGACGCCGTTGGTCAGAACCACTCTGATGCCTCCATGTGGGTCAGGTGAGGCTTTAAAGATGTCCTGGCACCTGATTGGAGAGTCATGGAGGTTCTGGGTCCTGGACGCCGTCTCCAGCTGAATGACCTCATGTTGGGTGTTGACCTCTTCACTCCATCCATCTGTGATGTAGAGGTCAGTGTAGATCCTGTTGAGGAGGGTTCTACTTCCTGTTTCATCGATTCCTTCAGTCACACGTTCACATCTCCTCCTCAGACTGAGCTTATGTTCCTCTAAAACCTGCTGCAGGAAAACATCTGCAGACAAAGATGAAAGGAGAACTGAAGGAAAACAGGATTTTGTGGTTAATTTGGAACCAAACCGTCAGGAACATTAGGAGCTTCTATCATTATAAGCTCTCTGATTTCACCTAATAATAAACAGTATTAAAAAAATCTGTATTTAAAGGCTTTATTGAAGGAAATCTAGAGGAAATTCTCTAGTCTGATAGAGAAACAGCTCCTTGTATCAGGTAGTGTTCACATTTCTCTCTCAGCAGCTGATTGGATATTTTTAAAGAACAGTTCTAGACTGGAAATGACATGGACAGATTTAGAAGTTAACAGACTTTTAGAATTAGTATATGTATTTACTGAGATATATTGTCAGATAAAATAAAGTTGTTGTTTTTTTTTTTACTTTCCTTTCCTCTTTCTGTAAAAGCTGCAGGTTGGTTTTTCCACCATTTTCTCTTCATGCATCAAAATAACCAGCAGCTTTGAGGATATTTTAATGCATTTAGCTCCAAGTGCTGAAAACAGACCTGCTTCAAAGCAAAACTAGCAGGTTGTTGGTTTAACATATACGTTTAATTTACAGCAGAAGGAAATACAGAGATTTAGTTTAAATAATTGATCATAGAAACATTTTTAATAACTTACACCTCCAAAACCAAAGTAAAGACAAAGAACTGGTTAAATAGAGAACGATGGAAGAAAGCTCTGATCGGATGTTCAGTCTCACCTGGAGCACAGCTGCTCTGATTGGTCAGCAGTCCAGCTTCTGTTCTGGGTCTTTTCCCACACTGGGGGCAGGAGGAGAGTCCTGATGGAGCAGACTGGTCCAAGTATGAGCTGATGCACCGTCTGCAGAACCAGTGTCCACAGCTGGTAGAGAGAGGATCCATCAGGACCTCCTGACACAAACCACAACAGGACGGCTGCTGCTCCACACAGACGCTGCTCCTCTTCCTCCATCTGTGAAGACATTTCTGCATCACTGAAATAGTTCACTAACAACTGATGATTGGATAACTGGGGATGTTTCTGCAGGTAACGTTTGATTATTACTCAATAAATCCTGACAGCATGTATGGTCGTATTTCTGTCTGGATTTTCTTGGCCACTGTTTAAAGAAATGCTTTAATTATCAGTGAAACATCAGTGATTTCTCCTTTGACCCTCCCATCAGATTCTGATTTTCCAGATCTATGGTCGGGCTGCAGACTTTAGAACGTGAATAAACATCAATAATAATTGGAGTTATGGTTAAAATCTATTGTTTCTATATAAAGACCAGACAAGCAAATGCAAATAAAATGTAATGTGAATAAAAAATGTTTACATTTAATTTTCATGTCTACAAAAAAAGAGAAAATTATTGATTTAAAGACAATCATGGTACATAGTATAGAAATAAAACAGGAAATAGTGGAAAAATGTAAAACTAATGCTTAGTTTCTCTGATGTTGATACGTTATTTTGTCAGACACCATTGTAAAGCCTGCCAGCAGAACCGACCCGTCCTGTACAGACCCAAGTACGAGACATAGCAGTGCAACGTGTGATGCCTCGTTAGGTGTTTGTGTTTAAACCAGCCCAGCGAGAGTCCAACTGGAAACACTCTCCTGAACATGCCAGACCATAAAACATACCGAACCGCATCAACCCGTTCTTTACATCATCAGGTGAAAAAGCTCCAGCTGCTTTTTAGAAGTAAACTTTCTAAATCTGTCATTGGCACTTTGTAGAGAAGTCATTTTATCTTCCTTTAAATATTTCCCTATGCCAAAAAACAATTATTTATAAAAACTACAATTTCAACAGGCTAGGACTTAGGGAACCCGTTTAGATGGAGATATCAGTCAGGAGAACTTTGGACACGTCTATCCTTGTATTGTTTCCAGCGTTCTGCTCTTCCTTTATTAAAGATGTTGATCATCCTCCTCTGAAGATTAACTGCTCAGCACAAATTTGAGCTAGTCTAAGTTTATATGAATGATACATTGATATTGTCTCAAACCTAATCATATCAGTTATTGATTGGGGGGGTTGGGTTGGGACATAGGTCTCTGAAACTGTAGCAGGTAGAAGGGTGGGCAGAGTACAGTACAGAGAGACCAGACCGGACATGCAGTTTTTTAACACCACAACACATAACGGAAGAAGGGAACTGACCGAGATCTGGTGAGGGATGAACCCAAGAATACAGACCGACCTTCTTTCCCCTGCGCAAGTAACTTTAAACCGGTGTAGTGCCTTCTTTGCTCTTTGGTAAACCAGAAAGGTTTTATGTTTTAAACCAAACACCTCTCTAATTCTTTTATTACAATAAGCTGCTCTCCTCTTTATCTGACTCCAGCACAGCTTACTAATGTAAAGGAGTAATTGGACGGTGACCAATCAGAAGGGCAGACCCGCCCTTTAACTTCCCTTATTGGTTTAGACCATAATGTGATCTAATGTGTCTGTTGTTGAACAACAAGGAGACTTTCAGTGTTGCAGTGGAAATTAGAAATTAGGTTATCATCAGAGACCAGGTAGATCAACTCTACATGTGTGCTAACCTTTGCTCTGGAACAAACAACGTGTTTTAAAGTTATGAAGTGGAAGAATCCGTCACAAAAACCTGAAAAATGTGGTGTGCCCCCTTTTCTCTGAGTGCAACGACTTACCTTCACAAGTTTCCTGATAGTTGAAACTGATCAGACTGATAATGTAAAACTCAAGATCATAAAAGTTTCAAACAGATGCTTTACCTTTGGTTCAGAATATTATTATAGCGACCTATTGTCACACATGGTCGTGGCAGCATCATGCTCTGGGCTGCTTCTACACAGGAGGGACAGGGAACCAGGTCAGAGTTCATAGGAAGATGGAGGGAGCCAAAAACCCCTGCTGGAGTCTGTGGGAGACTGGAGCGAGGTTCACCTTCCATCAGGACAACCACCCCAAACATAAAGCCTGATTACAGTGGATGGTTTAAAACTAAACCGTTCCATGTGTTACAACAGCCTAGTCAAAGTCTAGAGTTAAACCCAATCCAGAATCTGAAAACTGTTCTTCACAAAAACTCTCCATCTGATCTGACTGAGCATGTTTTGTCACCAGGGGCTGAAAGACTCGCAGCTAAAGGTGGTTCCACAAAGTATTCACAGTGGGGGATGAATACGTCTAAACACCACACCTTCCAGTTTTGTATTTGTAAAGGAGTTTTTTAAATCCTGCATAATTTTCATTATACTTCACAACTCTAAACCCCTATATCGGTGTTTCACATAAATATCATATTAGAGCTTGATAGTGTCTAACAGAAGATCATAAAAGTTACTGACAGATGCCTTTGGCAAACCTTTTGAGGAAAACATGGTCTGATCCAGAGAGACAGTACCCATCTCCCATTAGACGGAGCAATTCTTCTTTTTAAGAATATGGCTATATTTATTAGTTTCACTGACAAACCAGGATCCAGACCAGGAAGCAGAGTGGTAGTTTAACACCTCTCTGGAGCTTCTGTACTGTTACCCACCCATTATTCCATTGAGACTAGGTCGTGCCCATGACCAAAACCAAATAGATTAAAGATGGATCTAAAACGAGCAAATCTTGAAAATCTCATGAAG
>JAVLVB010000038.1:0-20123 GCA_032876305.1 Orestias chungarensis
TTGGTCTCAGATGTTCACTTAAAGAAGACTTTCCTACATTTTCCTGCTCCGCCATCTTGCTCAGGGCAAATGTGTTTATGAGCCATGCGCTAGCAAAACAAGGCTAACGATTGGCTGATTTCTTCTTCTACTGCTCCACTGGTAGATCACAGCGTTAGGTAGCTCATTACTGCCACCTATTGACCGCAGATATAACAGACTGTGTTAAAAATAGACTCTTAAGGTAAGACGTGATTATAAAGAAACTAATTGATGAATAAATTAGTTATTAACTATTTTATTAATCAATTTTTATTGATTGGTTTTCACTGAAGTCTAAGAGCTTCTTTAGTGTTTCACAAAAGCATCAGTGAATACAATACAGACAATCTTTTTTAACAAGGTTAACGCATGTAAACATATGTTGATCTAACAACTTTTCCAAAAATCTCGAACAGATCCGTCAAAACTCCGATGTTTGGCCATTCATTTCCGTTTTAAATGCTGATTGTAGCGTTTATTGCATATTGTTTTCATTTTCTTTAGTTTCTGTTTTGATCAGCTGGAGAATTGTGATGTTTACATTTGTGTCCTCCCCCTAAACAGCTTCCATGAACAACAGTAATGGCAGTCGGGTGTCTCCTGGCATCAGCGCCCAGAACATGGACTGCCTGGGCTTCTCTGAAGGAGAACTGCTGCTGCAGGTAAGAGACGGGGCTGCACTTGTAAACATTTGACCTGCATGTCATGAAATTTGCTGGGAGAAGATTATAATTCATCAGCAGCTTTCTTCCTTCCTTCACTTCCGGATTGGTCACTTCCAGTTATGCAGTTTACTACTAAGATCTTCACCTTGTTCACTGTTTCCTTTGACAGACCAACACAAACTAGTGATAGTGAAATACTCTCTGCTTTTATGTTTTACTAATAAAACCTCTCTTTTAGCTTTGCATATAGACCAATGGCCATTTTAGCTTATTCTTTTCACATAGCTCTCACTCTCCAGACGAGGTTTTCTATATGCTTTGTGCTTTTAAACAGAGCCTGTAGTCACCTGGTGGCACACTTACCTATCAGACACGTGTTGGTAGCTATAGCAGTTTATATAGGCATGAAAACAGTCTCATAACACTGTATGAAATACTGCAATCCTTTTTATTAATCATATCAGAGCCAGAGATCAGAGTGGATTGTTTAGCCAGCAACACGCCCCGGCAGATTCAGTTCATCCTAATCA
The DNA here is from genome assembly GCA_032876305.1 of Orestias chungarensis. Taxonomy (NCBI): domain Eukaryota; kingdom Metazoa; phylum Chordata; class Actinopteri; order Cyprinodontiformes; family Cyprinodontidae; genus Orestias; species Orestias chungarensis. The sequence continues at coordinate 1,217 of JAVLVB010000038.1, forward strand.
GGCTTTTGTGTTCGCTGTTCAGGCCCTGAATGGCTTTGTGTTGGTGGTGACCTCTGAAGGAATGGTGTTCTATGCCTCTCCGACAATCAAGGACTACCTGGGCTTCCACCAGGTGAGATTTCTGACCAGTCTGCTTTTTCAGAGCTGCCAATTAGGGAGGCCAATGTCACCTTTGTTAGTAGAGCACACTTCACACATGAAAACAAGGATTTCTGCAGGATCGAAGCTTTATTACTGCTAACAAATGTGATTTAAATTAAATTAAAAGACAACAGAGAGTAGAAACAGTTTCAGAGTTAATGTACAAACGTCCTCTCAGTTTAATAACAACACAGTTGATCATTCATATAAGAAAAGCTGAAGCAAGTTTATCTAGAGAGGAGATGCAGTCATGATAATGCTGATGACTTCTGACGCTGCCCACAGTCAGACGTTGTCCACCAGAGCGTCTTTGAGCTCATCCACACGGACGACCGTGCGATGTTCAGAGAACAGCTACACTTTGCTTTGAACCCTCCTGCAGTCGCATCAGAAGCAGAATGTAAGTTTTAGTGATGAACAGTTTAATTATCTGCTGTCAGTCCAGGACGTACAACAAAAGTGGCTGATACTGTGTTTCAGACTCACAGAGCTATGGTAACGCAGTGACGTACAACCCTGAGGAACTCCCGCCAGACAACTCGTCCTACCTGGAGAGAAGCTTTGTGTGCCGCTTTCGGTGTCTCTTGGACAACTCCTCCGGGTTCCTGGTTTGTCAAAGCCCGATGTGGTATTTAAAAAAAGCCATTTCTAGAGCCGCTCGTAATATTGTTGCTTTATTTCAAACAGGCACTGAAGTTTCAAGGGCAACTGAAGTACCTGCACGGTCAAAACCTTTCCGGGGACAATGGGTCCAGCAAGAGTGTCCAGCTGGCTCTGTTTGCCACCGCTATGCCCGTCCAGCTGCCGTCCATCGTGGAGATCAGAGCCAAAATGCTCCTCTTCCAAACAAGACACAAGCTGGACTTCACACCCACGGGCGTCGACAGCAGGTGCTCCCAAACCTTACATCAGATTATTATCGTAAAGAGTCAAATTGGGAGTTTTTAGCTGGTCTGGTGGCAACTCCAACACGACTCTGCTTGGCTTTCTCTCCAGGGGGAAGATCATTCTGGGTTACTCTGAGACTGAGCTGTGCATGAGAGGCTCTGGCTACCAGTTCATCCACGCGGCTGACATGATGCACTGCGCTGACAACCACATCCGCAGTATGTTCACGTGTTGTTTGCCTCACAAACCCGGTAACAATGACGTTTATTCGGAAAAGAGCTGGAAGGTCTGACTTTAAGCTTCACCGTTTACAGTAATCATTTGATGAATGTCTTAATACTAAAGTAAAACTGTCACCCGTAGGAAGATTACTTGATTCAAAGTCTTAAATAAATGTATTTAAAAGTGTTTTATAGTACGCATGAAATGAAGCAACAAGACTCAAATTTGTTCTCCCCTTTTTCAGGTAAAGGAAAATTGCTAAATTTTAACAGGGTCACTTTTAATGTATGTTGGGAGAACTCAGCCTGCCGCTAATCATGGCGAGAGTACCGTACCTGGGTCTTCCTGTCCAGATCATTCTTTCATTATTCTGATGAGTAGCGAAGTGGCAAATGTCAAAGTAACGATGTAAAATTAAATGTTTTAACTTTCAAATGTAGGGAAGTCCTGATTATTAAACTTAAAACGGGAGTAAAGAACGAAAACAAAGTAGATGTACGTCGTTATCATGACTAAAAGTCTCTTTTCTTCTGTAATGTGACAGTGATTAAAACTGGAGAGAGTGGTCTGACTCTGTTGAGGCTCCTGAGCAAATCCAACAGCTGGGTGTGGGTGCAGTCCAACGCCAAGCTCATCTATAAAGGAGGACGGCCCGAGTTCATCATTGCCTACCAGAAAGCTTTGACGTGAGTGCAGGCAGATTAGTGATCTGAACAAGTCCATCATGCCTGGGTGATGCGATCCGCTCTGTGTTTCAGTAACGCTGAGGGAGAGGAGTTCCTGTGGCAGCGACGCCTGCAGCTGCCCTTCAGCTGTGGCTCTGGAGAGGCCATCCTCTACAACACGAACCCCACAATGGACATCTCCCAGTACCAGTTCAACAAGAAGTTCGACAGCATCGACACCAAGAAGGACATGCCTCCCACCTCCCTGCTGGACTGCTTCCTGATACAAGACGAAACTGCGTACACGCAGACGGAGGCGCCGCTGCCGCTGGACCGGGTGTTCATGGACAGCCATGCTCTGCTCAGCGTGACGAGCAGCGAGTGGCAGGAGGGAAACTCCTCGGAGGCGGCGGCTGACCCTCTGCTGGTGAAGCAGGAGGAGGCCAAACAGTCCGTGATCGCAGTGATCGACAGCCTGGAGAAACTGACTCAAGGCGGGGACTTCCAGGACGTGTTGGCAAACGTGGAGGTGGACGATGTGGAGCTGAGGGAGTGGGAGAACTGCTTCAAGAGGTTACACCAGGATCCACAGAGAGGCTCTGGCTCCGACCTGGACAACTTCCTCACGGACGAGATCGTGGACTTCATCGACTCTGTGTTCAAGGAGAGAGGACAGGAGTGCTTTACCAGCCTCAGCTCCACTTGCCTGGCAGAATTAAACACCTCTGAGCCGCACCTGTTTCAGACTCTGAGTCCTGATTGTTCGTACTCTCCAGCCGGCCAGAAACTGCCCCACCAGGGTCCGCTGGGGGCCCACAGTGACAGCAGCCTGCCGCCTCTCCAGCAGCTGCAGCTGCACGACATTTTCAGCCAGTCTATCGAGCTGCCAGAGCTCACTGTACCCAACATCTCAGTCAGCGACGCCTTCCCTGCTGCTCAGTCCCTCCAGGAGGTATCTATCAGGCCAGCCAGCTGCTCTCAGGGTACCTCCGTTGAGGCCCAGCAGCTTGAGCAGCTCGAGCAGCTCGAGCAGCCTGGAATCAGTCCAGACGGTCCTGGACTGTCAGGAGCTGCTCAGCCAATGAGCAACACAGCAGCAGCAATGCCACCCATGATTCCCTACAGCAGCTTCACCTCCTCAAACGCCTCCACAGTTTCTGGCGTCTTTGATCCCAGGCTCCTACAGAACGGGATGGTGCTTGAAAACCACGGGGCTCCTCTTCAGCAGTGGCCCCGGAGCCAGCAGCAGAAGCTGCAGCATGCTGCCGCCGTCCAGAATGGACGTGACACACTGAGCGCATTCCAGACTCTCAAACAGAGCTTTAATCCCAGCGCCGTCACCAGCAGCTGCATGTTCGCTCAGAACTCCTCCTCCCACCCTGCAGGGGGACCCGCTCTGTCTCTCTGTGGGCCCCCAGACCTCAACGGCGCCAGTGTCCCTCTGGATCCTCACCAGGTTTCCTGTTACACCCAGTGGAGCCAGAGGCTTTCAGCGGGATCATCCGCCACCTGCCAGGAGATCGGCAACATCGGCCCTCTGACTGTGGCCCCTGGAGAGGGCCCCAGTAACACGCAGCACTACCTGGTCAGCAGCAGATCGACACAGGTAGACGTGAACACGCACACACCAGCACACTCGCTCACTTAAACATTTAAAAACTCACCCACCTCCAGTTAGGCTCTAGTTTAGACTCTATAACCAGTCGCTCCAGAAACTCGTGATTCTGCGATCACAGAAAATTACGCAAAATCAAGGAGAAGGTGCAGAATATGGGGGGGGGGGGGTGCGTTTGATTCTTAAAAAGCCGCATATTCTCAGCATAAACGGCATCTAAGCTCCTCAGAAATCACAGAATTATGTAAATTCTCATGTTTTCTCAGAAATTTAAAAGCGCCGGTACGTCAGCATGTCGGCCATATTGGATGTGGCAGATCTGCCCCATAAACTAATAAAAGCAAATGGACTGAAGTTCACTAAAGTGCTAGAGTTAGCATGCTAACACTAGCTTAAAGCGTTAGAGTTAGCATGCTAACACTGGTCTTAAGTGTTAGAGTTAGCATGCTAACACTTGCTTAAAGCGTTAGAGTTAGCATGCTAACACTTGCTTAAAGCGTTAGAGTTAGCATGCTGACACTAATCTAAAGCGTTAAAGTCAGCATGGTAGCACTATTCTACAGCGTTAAAGTTAGCATGCTAACACTAGTATAAAGCGTTAAAGTTAGCATGCTGACACTAATCTAAAGCGTTAAAGTCAGCATGGTAGCAGTATTCTACAGCGTTAAAGTTAGCATGCTAACACTAGTCTAAAGCGTTAAAGTTAGCATGCTGACACTAATCTAAAGCGTTAAAGTTAGCATGCTAACACTGGTCTTAAGTGTTAGAGTTAGCATGCTAACACTTGCTTAAAGCGTTAGAGTTAGCATGCTAACACTTGCTTAAAGCGTTAGAGTTAGCATGCTGACACTAATCTAAAGCGTTAAAGTCAGCATGGTAGCACTATTCTACAGCGTTAAAGTTAGCATGCTAACACTAGTCTAAAGCGTTAAAGTTAGCATGCTAACACTAGCTTAAAGGATTAGAGTTAGCATGCTAACACTTGCTTAAAGCGTTAGTTAGCATGCCAACACTGGTCTGAAGTGTTAGTTAGCATGCTAACACTTGCTTAAAGCGTTAGAGTTAGCATGCTAACGCTTGCTTGAAGCGTTAAAGTTAGCATGCTAACACTAGTCTAAAGCGTTAAAGTTAGCATGCTGATACTAATCTAAAGCGTTAAAGTTAGCATGGTAACACTATTCTACAGCGTTAAAGTTAGCATGCTAACACTAGCTTAAAGGATTAGAGTTAGCATGCTAACACTTGCTTAAAGCGTCAAAGTTAGCATGCTAACACTAGTCTAAAGTGTTAAAGTTAGCATGCTAACTTTAGAGCTATTCTGCAGCGTTAAAGTTACCATGCTAACACTAGTCTAAAGCGTTAAAGTTAGCAAGCTGACACTAATCTAAAGCGTTAAAGTTAGCATGGTAACGCTATTCTACAGCGTTAAAGTTAGCATGCTAACACTAGCTTAAAGGATTAAAGTTAGCATGCTAACTTTCAACGCTATTCTACAGCGTTAAAGTTAGCATGCTAACACTAGTATAAAGCGTTAAAGTTAGCATGCTGACTCTAATCTAAAGTGTTAAATTTAGCATGGTAACGCTATTCTACAGCGTTAAGGTTAGCATGCTAACACTTGCTTAAAGCGTTAAAGTTAGCATGCTGACACTAATCTAAAGCGTTAAAGTTAGCATGGTAACACTATTCTACAGCGTTAAAGTTAGAATGCTAACACTAGCTTAAAGGATTAGAGTTAGCATGCTGACACTAGCTTAGAGCGAAGTCTTACTAGTAAGCAAGTAAAACAAACAGACTGAAGTTGATCCAGCGTCTTACTACAGGAGCTTTAAGTTAGTTACAGGCTTTGTTCTTAGATTCTGGATTTCAGAACCAAGCAATGTTCATATTTTGTTTTTGAGGAATGTATATTGGTCAAGTGTAGCATTATGAGCCCTGAAGAAAGGACATGAGGCAAAAGTGAGTTTTAGGCTTCTGCATTTCTTGGATGATGTTAATTTAATGGTTTTAATGTTTGCCAAGAAAATACTAAAATAATCAGAAACGTGTCTTGAAAGAAATAAAATTACCTTGTTTTAATAAATGCCACTTGTTCACTGGCTCGATAATCCCGCTTTGCTCACTGGGTTTAAATCTGATACACCCACATCCAGAGGCTGTGGTGTGTGGCTTTGAAACAAGAGAAACTCACTTGCAGCAGGTGGTGTGTACCTGTACTGGAAGCTCCGCCTCCTCCCATAGGTACAAAGATCCTGAATGACTGAGAAGATGGTTCACTCCTTTTATTTATTTCTTAACCCACAACTGCTCCCAGGTGCTGAAATCGATGCACAGAGTGAACCCTCTTGTCATGCAGCCTGAAAAATGATTGACTTCTTCTTCTTTTACCGTGCGATTAATTGACTTATTGATTATGGTCCCAGGCCTATTGAAAGGACAGCTTAGGTCCTTCTCTACAGTAAGAAAGTACCAGAGAGCTTTCTAAGAATAACTAAAGTCCTTGTGAAATGAGAGAAAATGGAGAGTCAGTGCAGTTACAGTAGAAACCAACTCCAACATCAGAGGGAAGTTGTTGTGATCATCTTCATAGATAGAGATTTTACAGGGAGCCACTCATCATGTGACGGTTTAGGAAGTGGCGTCTGGCATTTGGACAAAACAAAAATACTGAGACAAGAAGTTTAGCAGAGCGATGAGACGAAGGAGAAACTTTCCCAAAGTGATGGAGTGACGTAAACAGTGGCTTGTAGTTTTCTCCTGGGACAATAAAGTATCCCAGCTAAGTGCTGCTATCATGCTACCTCCCCTTAAATACAAGAAACAACAACAGGACAGGAGGCCAATCTAAATCTCATAGCTATGATCAGCCACTCGTTAGGTTAAAATGTGCATTTCTGAGCTATGGAGAGAAACCAGAGTAGTTAACATCTGACCTTCTCTCTTATGAATTACGTATCAGATTCAGAACTTAATACCTAGAAATAACAGCTGAGATGCTTATCCAATAAATCCTATGATGCTATTTCATGTCTTTTATGCTCTCTAACTTAAACACATAAATAGCTCCTGAACCTTAGGACATTTCTTAGTTTGTGCTACATTTAGCGGCTTCTTTTACATTCTCTTTCTTTTACATGAACCGTTTGTTGAACTGATGCGAGCGACTCGATGCGGCCGCCTTTTCCTGACTCGCCTCTCGTCTGTTCAGCAGGGCGGCAGAATCTCCGATCAGAGTCGCAGAGTCTTCATCAGCCCTCCTCTCCTGGAGTAGTCTCGTCTCGCCTCGTCTCTCCTCGTCCAGCGGAGGAGACCGACTCAGTGCAGTTATCCTGCCTCAGCGCTCGTCCACAGCGCTCATGTTGTGATGCCATTTATGACTCTTTGTACGAGTATACGCGTACGCTGTCCTCTCTGCCTGTCCGCTGTTGCTTTGGCAACAATACACAGTAGAAACAATGAAGTATGAACTTACCAGTGCGTTTACCAGGATGCAGACGGAGCCAACCAAAGATGTTTGATAAGGGAAACCTGAGCTCCTCCCATCGCTTCTAAACTTGAGGTTTTTTTAATGTAATCACTAGAGTTTTTTTCTTAATCATTTAGTCATTTCTGTAAAGAATACTGAGCTGTGCCTTCAAATGAATAAGATCAGATGAAATCTGTACATGTTTTAATCAGTCAAACTGGTTCATGTAAGTGTATATTTACTTGTTTTCTATGTGCCTTTTTTTTGTTTTACGTATGTTTGGTACATCAGAACGTCCCACACATGCAGAATGCCTCAGCCCGTGATGACCTGTGTGCACTTTAGTGGGACGATGTTTTCATAAGTGCCTTCTGCAGGCTGGTCAGGTAGACAGTCGCTGCGCCTCTGCACCAAGCTAACAACCAAAGTTGCAGCTTCCCAAACATTATTGCCTCAACACAGCTCTTTACATTTAAGCCATAATTCTGGGAAGTTCGAAAGTTCCTTTAAACTCTCAGCTTGCATGTTATAATGCAACCATCAGTTTGTTTAAATATATATATATATATATATATTCTTTCATAAGAGCCAATGAGAATTATTGAACACCATGTGAGTAGCTGTTCATACCCTGTTATTACAGAAGCTGTAATCTTCTGTAAGGCCTGAACTGACCTTCTAGTGTTTCTAAAGCTTAATACCAAACAACACCACTTGGTGCCGATTAATTACATTCAAATTGTAAACTAAATAATAATAAGAAATCAGCTGAAAGCTTAAACAAAGTTGCTGATAGCACCAGATTCCCTTTGTTATTTTATTTTAAATTTTAGGATTTCTTCACAGTATCAATGTCTGCAATTTTTGGACTGTTTGGAGTGCAATAATTCTTCTAAATTGTATTTTTGATGCAGATATTTATATATATGATTAAATGAATATAGTTATATTTAGCCAGTAGAACAAGAGTCAAGCTGCATTAAAAGTTCACAGCAGACCAAAAAAAAAAAGCCAAAGAGAAAAACAAACAACAAATCGCATCTGAATATCATCTTTGCAATATTTACTAATATTATAGTTAGTTTTTCCAACAGCCCACTTTAGGTCAAACTTCAACTCCAGGAAGTTCCAGCGGCTGCAAACCAAGCCCAGAGCATTAACCCTCCACCACTGTGCTTCACAGTTGGAGCTGCTTTGAGGCGATCTTCTTCAACCCTTCTATGTAGGTCAGCTTTTCTCCCTGAGATGGAACTATTTACATAGTTAAACACGACACAGTTTGAACGATTCCTCTCATATCCGAATCCTAACCTGAAAAAAAAAGCAATAGTCCCCATTCCTGGAATCAGCCATTCTAAAAACACACAGCCTCCCTTTCTGGTGACTAGCATCAGACGAGCTCCAGAATTAGAGCCCAGCTTGTGAGGAACAGCAACAAGAGCCTTTTGTTCGCTGGAATGTGAGCCTGATAAATGCCCTGTGTTGCGCCGTGGCGTCGGGTTGTTGACAATAGCTTAGGCGGCATTGAAACAACTGGCAGATGAATGTGAGGCCGGCTCAGACTTGTGATCCAAACACTGAAATCCAACACAAAGACACACCCAGACTTTTGCCCCGTCCCTTTAGATTCATCACTCCACTTTTCTCTGTCTGGAGGTGAAAACCTGCTTCTGAAACGCTTGTTGAGTCCAGCAGGGTGAAAGAAGTGGACAGTATTGTTACCTGACAGCAAAAAATCTTCACACTACAGAACCCGAGGTAGATCTGCAGTAACGTGGCAGCTTCATGGAAATCGCTCAGTATTTAAATTAATTCACTACTATGGTGTGTTCATGCGTGCATCCTGATCATGTGTTCAGTGATAACCTGCAGACCCGACTGTTGGGCTTGTTTGTGCTCGGCCAGCGTTTGGATGCTGACTGGTGCCACTATGAAAAAGCCGGAGCCAAATGTGTGATGTGGAGCCGTGTTGATGCGCTTTGACAGCTGCCATATTTTTCTGCTCTTGTATTAAGAGTAAAATGTGATTCACTTCTATCTAACCGAGTACTTAAACTATATGTTTATCGTTATATAACACGGCTTTGTATACTGTTATTTGCTTTTTTCATAAACATGTGCAATCATTCAGCTGCTGTTTGACTCTTTGTCGTGTGAGGAAACGTCCAGGTTTGCCAGAATCTCCAACTGGGAGGTACTGAGATAAAAAAATCATAATTCAGTCATTTTCAGTATAAATAATAGTTTTAGCCATTTGAATTTTGCTCAATTGAGTTTAAGTTCCAGTCAAAGAGGCTAGAGAATAAGAAACTGCTTTTAAGTGCTAAATTGCATAGAAATCAAACAGTTTGAAAAGCTTTAAATCAGATAAAACATTTTAGCTGGGATTATACTACCCAACTCCTGCTCTGAGGGAACTTTTTCCTTTTTATTCCAAAATCAAAATGTCATTTGACTATTAAGCGGCATCTCATTCTCCATTAGTGCAGCTGTGGGTTTTCTAACTGTTTAATTTTGAGAGGATTTTGTAATCATAAAGTTCCTGAGATTCTAATCAGACTCTAATTTTCTCAGAAATAAATAATGTTTATAGCTGGAATTATTTCAGCAGATGTTTTTGTACATAAATTTAACTTGAGTTATATTTTAGAACAGGTTACTTTTGCAGTAAAAACTTTACTACCACCTTGTTTTTATCTTTCCACCAGAGGACGCCCTATGACCTCTAATGCCTCACTTAGAAGGGCTTTATAATGCTGCCATAGCAACAGCAGCTTTAATCTTCTGTAGAGGATATAAACTCATAATTGATCTGACACAAACTAATGTAGATTTAGTCCAGCATGTTAACAGCTGAGCTTTGCTAGCATCCCGGTATAAAAGGTGACTGTCTGGGAATCAGCCTAGAACAGAGGAAACGATGCTGTGATCAGAGCTGGAGGTGCTTCCTGAATCATTCTTCCTTCCAAGTGTTCAACTTTTCCTTTATTTCCAACTAAATTGTTTCTATTTTACAGGTGAAAATGTACATTTGTTGAAAGTAACTGGACAAAAGTGTTAATTAGAAAAGTGAAGTGTACTGGTTTGCTCTTGTGAGTTGGCGGTGGGGCTGGGCTGTATAGCTCAGCTGCTCATGCTGTCAAAACCCAGCTGTGTGCAGAACATCACACAGTGTGACTGTGAATGTAATCTTGTTTTCTTCTAAGTGAAACTACGATGTTTTAGTGACGAGATCTGAATGCAACCATCAACTGACGTCAACTCCTAGGAATGAAGCTGATCTCACGTTCATATTCAGCTTGACTTGCCTTAGTAGAGCATGTAGCAATTAGCTATGATTTTGCATTAAGCTCAAGTTTGAATAGTTTAATGATGATGGAGAATTTAGAATATAAGCAGGGGAAGAATTGTCCCAAAGACAAACCAGTGTCCTAAAAAGTGATTTAGAAGGTGTTGGGTGTTTATTTTAAAGGACGCTGCAACGTTTGCTCCAGTTCTGACCAACATTGTTACTCTCTTACTCGTATACTCTCAAATTTCTCCAGACATGAGTGAATTTAACCACAACCTGCTGATAAATGTTCAGCCACTGCAGTCAAGGCTCGTCTTCGTTCTGCTCCTCAAAAAATCAGGAAAAAAAACCCAAATGCTTCTGTTGATTTGGAGAGAAAGTCTGATTTAACTAAACCTGCAAACATCAGTAAATAAGTATATGCTTACAAATTGGCTTCAGCGTGTCTCAAATCTTCTTAGTTTTGCTTTTGTCCCTTAATAATAGTTAATATCTCATGTCTTCTCTCTCTCAGATCACAGAAAACCTTCCAGTTCTGCCTCCGTTTCCATCCCAGGTTCTGGTTCTGGTTACTCTCAGCTTCTCATTGTTCACCTCTGGCTCTTTCTGAACAGCTTTATTACATTTTAAATGTCTTCTTTGATACATTAACAGAAATAACACTTTTAATTTAGCTTGTTTTGTTTCATAATTATATGGAGACAGAAGAGCAGCAAACTACATTTTTTGTAGTTTAACAGTTTAAATGAATTCCCGATGCTCTTCAGCACAGAAACAGGAACTCATTTATTTATTTATCATTTATTAAATCATGAAATAATGAATTTTGTATTTTAATAGTCAGTCTGTTCATATCTACAGTTGAAATAAATGATTTGAATGTCATTTGGCCCTCTTCTCTCTCCATACTCGGATGCAGGTTAATCTTCCCTCATTATTTAGAAGCTGACCTCTGACCCCCATACGCGGCCTCTGGCTGCACCCTGATTGGATGACGAGCTTCAGGCTGGGGTGCGCGCACGTGGACGCGCACGCCCCGTGTTCTCAGGAGGGAGTGGTGCGCGCGCGCGCCCCCGCGGCTGCAGTCTGAGCTGCAGCGCAGCGGAGATGCGCGTCAGCTGAGATACGCAACATTCTGGCGCAAAGTGCGCGTCTGAGGCGAGGAGCGCGTTTCCACCTTCCTCAGGAGGACGAACAGGAAGACGCATCAGCAGGTTCTGACCTGAGACGTCCAGGAGCGGGACCAGAACAGGCTGCGTCCCCTTGCAGTGCAGCTCCTCCAGTGATCCTGGATCTGGTCCCATCAGCCGCCAGCATGGGTGCCTAGAGGAGCGCTTTCATCCGCAGGAGCAGAAATGTACGCGGGACGCAGGAGGAGAAAACCCGTCCAGAGAGCGTGAGTCCGCCTCATCCCCACCTGCAGGATCTCTCTCTTTTTCTTCATCAACACACAACATGGTTTTGTTTGGTTTTATTCGCAAAAAATAAAATAAAAACTACAAACTATGAGGTCAAATGTTGAAGATGTTTTACAAACGACCAGAAAGGTTTTTATTCTAAAGAATAAAGGGATGGATCAGATGTGCGGGCCTAGAAAAGGCCTCCGACATCTGAACCTTCACTTTATCTTTAACAAACTAAAATGCATCAAATGAAGTTTCACATCTGTCAATTATTTCTATCATTTTAGTAACAATCTGATTTTTTCTGCAACATTTACTTTAGTTGTTTTTTTCCTGCAGGATCTGCGGCGCCATTTTCCTTCACTGTGTAGAAAATGCTCTCTGATACTATATCTGCACACAGCTCCAATAAAAGCATTTATTTGAACATCTTAATATGAGAAGAGGAATAAATCACAAATGTATTTTTATTTTACTGTTTTATTACTATTTGATCATCTTCAACATTTCAGAAATACATGACCTAAGATTGTTGTGTAAAATGTAAAAACATTCACTAAGATTCACCAAAATAATAATAATAATTATTATTATTATATAATTTACTTTCTGTACCAACAGCTCTGCTCTAATTATTATATCTAACAATACATGACTCATTTTTAACTCTGAAGCTTTGATGATTTTAAACTATATTAATAAACTACATGTTGATATGGAAACAGAATATCAAAATGTCTATTATAAGTTTTCTAAAAATAGATTATACTAATAACTAAATAAATCCGTCATTCAAAATATACTTTAAAACAAATGTATCCAAGTTCTCTGTTTTGAAATTAAATATTTTTACAATATTTCATAGTATTTTATAATTTTACTGAAATTTATGAATAAAAATAGGATGAAATCATTTAGATTTTTTTAGTTACTGAAGCATAAATAATCTATATATTATGAATTTACATTTCAAATGCTACAATAACAACAATATTTGGCATACTTATTAGTTTTGTTATCATTAGTTTTGATAATCACAAAATAATGTTTCATTACTAAGTTAAAGAATTACAAAAACATTTAATTCTGAGATCCACTAAAAACAGACATTTAGTAAAGTAGTGTGAAATAACATTAGTATATTATCTATTTATGGGCACATTTATTCTATTTGACTTTTTCACAGATTGCAGATAAACGTAATTTTGCTACTGAATATTAATTCAGTGATTAAGCTTTAAAATTCAGATTTTTTACATTAAGCAGAAAAGCTTGTCAGCGGTGGATCATTCTCCTGCTAAAGGACAGAAGTGTACCTGGGCCGGCATGATGTTCTGCTAGAAACTGGAATTTGTTTCTGAAAGCTGTGTGAGTTTTAGCTTAGGTTTAAAAATCCTTCTCATAAATAAACACAAGGTTTCATCTGTCTCCATGGAGGCCATTTTGTTATTTATTGTTAAATCTTTATCACAGACTCTAATTATTTATTATTTTAGTGACAAATTAAGGATATATTTTTTCCTTAAGGAATTAATTTATTGTTTTCTTAGAAAAAACTAAAGCATTTCCGTTGTCAAGTCTTAAATGTGTTTGATCGTCTGAAAATAGAAGAAATGTGCTTTATTACTGCACTATAAACAGGCCGTGTGCTTGAGAATAGCAGTAAAACAAAAAGATTAGCACTAGTGAGGTGATCACTTGTGACAACAATCAGATTAGTTTATGGAATCAGGAAATTATTTTGTCTAATTCTTACTGTTAGCAGAACATGGTAATTATTGAAATAATAACACTCCACCTGTTTTAGTTTCTTGATTTCAACACTTCAAGGAATAATTTGATCCATTCTGCTGTTTTGTACCTTTCATGCTTCAATGTCTGTCGACCTGGCAGATTATCTTTATTTTGTCTATTATAACTACATAATTACATAATTACATAGAGGAATGTGCTAAAATAATAATATGAAAAATATTATTGTAGCTTTAAAAAAGACTGTTTTTTCTACATTTTTCGTGGAGGACTGAAAGTGACAGAATTAAAAAGAAAACAAAAATATATGAATGTTCTAATAAATAAAACATGCACTTAAATGCACCTATTAATTATTGGTTAAATATTTTGACTTTGTTTTAGTTTAGTTTCAGCAAAGTTTATAATTGAGTCTAGAATAATCCAGACCAGGTTTAGAGCCGCCAAGTATTTTAGATTTTATTGGATACTTAAGGTGGTGAAGACAGTAAGTGACTGAGTCAGAGGAGCCGTCGGACCAGACAGTCCAGATCTGTGTCCACGAGGCGGTTTACTAGAACACTGCTTCTGCCTCCGGGGCTGATATCCTCATTATAGGTCGCCATCTTTGTTGTGACGGTGGGGCCTGATAGGATGTAGAGTTGAGTGTAATGTGACCCAAAGATGGCACCCCAGACTCAGCTCCTACTTATTTGCCTACTGAGGCAGAAATGCATGTTATTGCAAAAGTAGGACATAGAAAAATGCAAAAAGAAAAAACAAACTCTGAGAAAAAGATAAACCTGTAGGGAAACAACATCAACAAATTAAAGAGGATAGTTTAAGAGACATCAAGATTAAGATTTTTTAAACAGTTTCGAGTCAAATAAGTTCCAGTTTTTAAATGTAAATGACGCATTTTAAGTGCATTCATTCATTTATTTATTCTGTTATGATAACCCTAATGTTTGATTTGATTAAACTGTAATAAACTCATAAATTATCTGGGAATACTTTGTTGTCGTGTAGGATCAGACAGTTATTGTGCAGTGATCTTTAGAGGACTTTGTTAAAACACTGCCATGTTAGGAGAGTCAATCAGGACTAACAGATGTTTGGTCCTTGAGCCTTTTAGAAACATGAGGTAAAAACTGATCTGCTGTTTTTTTCACTGAAGGTTTGGTGCAACCTCTAGAAAGCAGCTTTTTGTTCAGTTTATTAACTATTCCTTATTATTTATTTGTATTAAATTGTGAATAATTAACGTTGTGATGCAGCTCTTGATTATTCTAACATACTCTACTTACTCATTATTACTTTAACCTCATATCTTTGGCAGTAAACTGTTACAGTGCGGATGCTTCTAAAAAACCCAAATAATTATTAATATATCTGCTCAGTATCTTTTCTGATTTAAAAAAAAAAGCACAAAGATCTTGAACACCTTCTCTACACAACAAAGCACATGTAACCTAGATGTAACCACTCATCACATCAAACTCATCACCAGGAAATAGTCATTTGACCGTTATGGCTCCACTTTTTAATAAAAGGCCTTTATAAACATCTGAACAGGAGTCACATGAAATGATGGCATCACGCTACAGAGTCCATATAAAACGCAAAAAACATAAAAACAACGTGAACACTTCAGCCCGACATCGCCTCACTCATTGACCCCAGAAATATAGAGTAATCTTTATTTATGAATGCTTTTTTTTTTTCTTTCAATATTTGGAATCGTCATCTGAGCATTGCTCAGACTTTTTTAAACTAAAATTGCATAGTTTCCTTCATATTATTGCTCATTGATTATTTTTTAAATGATAACGTGGACACTGACAAGACATTCAAAGAGCGTCTCCTGCCAGGCGAAGCGCTGCAAAGAAGGTTAAAATCACCATCGTAGAGAGGAGTTAAGAGACCCCGATGTGGACAGAGAGATGCAAAGCAAGGACAGACTGAAAGACGGTGATGGTAATCTAGAAGGCTCGATCAGCCTCACGCTCCCTCATCCTCAGGAGTCGTGAAATATGGCGTTTGACTGGTCGTTCATCAGCCAGTCGTGGTGCGAGTGTCCGTCAAACCCCATCAGCTGTTCCACCTGCGGGTTGAGACCCCCGCCACTGTATATGGAGGGGTGGCCTCCGGCTCCTCCGCCACCGTAGTGCACGCTGAAGGAAAAGCCCTTGTCGTAGTCGGAGGCCGGGACCGGCTCGTGCTCAAGGGGCGGGTTGAACGCCGGGGCGTCCGACACAAGGACGCAATGAAGAAAGGTTCCAAGGAGCCGTATGGCTGACCTTTGACCTGATGGAAGATGTGGGAAGGGTCCATGGTGCCGTAGGGGGGGCTGGGCAAAGTGGCGGTCAGTCCAGGGCTCTGGTAGGGGAAGTGTCCGGGGTAGGCGGCGGGACCGGTGGGGGGAAGGTGCGTGGGCATGTCTGGGGTCTGCTCCGGGAGGAAGGTCCGAGGGTTGAGCTGGAGGCAGCCTGCCACCAGGTTAGTAGTCGGCTGAGAGAGACCTTTGCAAAGGGCCTGGACAAATCTCATGAGGTCGGGGGCCTTGCCAGAGCACAGGATCTCGCTGAGAGCCCAAATGTAGTTCTTGGCAGGACGCAGGGTCTCGATTTTGGACAGTTTCTGGGTTTTGGAATAACAGGGGACGACTTTTCGAAGACTCTCCAGAGCGTCGTTGAGCCCGTGCAAGCGGTTCCTTTCCCGGGTTTTGGCTTTCATTCGACACATCGTAAATCTCTGAAGACGAGTCTTGGTCATCTTTTTCTTCTTCGACCCTCGCCTCTTGGGCTTGCTCCCGCCATCCTCCTCGTCTTCATCGTTGTCCTCCTCCTGGTGATGGAGCAGCTATGGCTCCACTTCTACATGTCTTGGACACTGCTCTGATTGTCCAATTGGTGTTTGTTATGTATTGACAATTGCATTTAGGGTTGAATGAAACTTGAACCGTCCTCCACATCACTGGCAGCTATTTTTGATAAGACATTCTCAGAGGGTAGAGTCATTGTGTTGTTGTCAGTTGCCGCTATCCCCTGTCAAATCATGATGTGCCTTTGGGCAAATCTCTCTTTTTCCCCTCAAGTTGAGTGTGTAAACATTTTAATTGTGGCTGTGTGAACATGACTTATAGTGTTGAAGTGCAGTTCATGTTTGCTGTGTCTACAAAGGTTTAGTTCTTTTACTATTTCTACTGTGATCCCAAAGCAGAACGTCCAGGTCTGAGGTGAGATAATATCTCTTAGGACATTTTAAAATGCATGAATGATGCAGTATGCAGATTAGAGATGGACTTAATATGTCTAACCAGCAAATCGTAATCACTATGGATACTGTTGCTGAGCCAGTTTGTGATAAGGGTGAAACAACTGCGAGCAAATAAAAAAGCAGTCTTGTTAAGGTCAAAGTTCACAGTAAATATTACCAGCACAAATGAGCGAGGCTATTTGAAGACTTTCATACATAATAAAGAAACACAGACGCTCACAGCCTGGGAGGCTGAGTTCTGCGACATGAACATGTAAACAGACGTCTGGCCCGTCCTTCATTCACCATGAATGAACTTTGAGTCCTTATGACAGCAGCACCAATGGTTGTCATCCCATCTTGTCGTTGCCTCAATATTCCTCCATCCAGTCAGATCTCTGATATAAGCAGTTCTGCCCTCTGCTGAATTGCTTGTAGGGCTGATGTTAAAAAAATCTTGCGATGGCGAAAATTTTGATAAATATTGCAATGACGATATTCAGCGCAATAAATGCCTGTTTTGTTCTTTTCTTTTCCTAATCTATTCATTCTTTACTATTCTTGGCTGCCATGAGACTAAATATTGTATCAGCATGAAAAATACAACTTCAGAAGTCCTAAATTATGTCACATTGTATTCTAAATGATGGTTTGTGATAAGAATACTGTACTGCAATCTCACAGTTATCTATTTGTGATATGGTGTGCAGCCCTATCTCAGGGCAGATGATTATCAGCTATTAAACCAACATTATTCAGAGCCGGCAGCAGAGACCATGTCTACACGAGTTAAAAAGAACATGTTCAAAGGCAAGACCTTGAGATGACGGGTTGTGAATTGGTGCGATATAAATGAATTAGGCTCACAAAGGTGTTTTTTTACATCTAAATGGGTCATAAAAATGTTAATTTGTGGTAAAGTCTTTCGTAGAATCGACATATTATTTATGTTTCCAATTAACTAAACCCAAACTCATTAATTCTGGTAAGTAATTCATTGTTGAGAAGTTATTTACTGGTTAAATGCCTTTTTTGCAATAAACTGTTAAATGTGTAAAACAAAGGGATGATTGATCTCAATGTCCTGAGGGAAGAATTTAGAACAGGCAGGATTGTGTGGAAATCAATTTTGTAAGGAGCTTGGGAACTGAAGAAGGCTACTGTTGTTTAGTGGCGGTTCAGAGTTAGGGGATAAGGAATCCTGGTAATGAATTGGGTCTCATGAAAACCTTAGTTCAGGTTGTTCTCCACTGGATTGAGGTGCAGTCGGAGGAAGGATGGAGAAAGGGCAGGCAGATGAAAGCCAAGATCAACTCAGCGATCGTCACACCTATTGAATGATTGAGAATACAAGGGAGTTTTGACAAACTAATGTCTTGATGATGTGATCCAACAGTTCATGGGGAAACCAACAGTGAGCTTCAACTCCAGAGACACAGAAAGAACAAGGAATAAATAGGGGCAAAGTGACTGGAATCAGAAAAACACAAAAGCTCTGGGAGCAAGCTTCCACAAATATACTTGTCTTGACTCTACCAAATAGGCGGATCCTGAGGGCTACGTCTGGTCGCCACAGAGCTCCTTAAACCCCCAGTGGATGATCAGCTGCCAGAAGCAGCAGCAGGCCAGCTTGGTTTCTGTACCAAAGATCCTGTGTAGTGGAAGTTCTCACACTACCACAAACAAACACATATTTAGTCCAGGACAGGAGACGGTGGCCTGTTCCAACATCTAAGGGTCATTGGACGTTAAGTGGGAGGCCACAAAACGTAGGAAATAAAACACATTTTACAAAATGTAAAACTCTGCAACATCTTTTAATAGTGGGTGTCACTAGTCCTCAAGATCCACTTTCAAGCAGGTTTTGAATGTGATTGTTCTGCATCATACCTAAATTAAATTAATGGCTCTGTATCAGGCAATAGCCAGATTTCATAGCATGCTGCAGAGGGAAATACTTCTTTAGATTCAGCTGTTTTGGAGTAAGGGTGCATTTAAAAATTGAAGGGTTGAAGATTCTCTCTAGGATAGAAATATTCTCTCTAGGATAGATGCTGAAAAGCTAGTCCATGCATTTGTTACTTCAAGGCTGGACTATTGTAACTCTTTATTAGCAGGAAGTTCACAAAATGCAATTAAAAGTCTACAGTTGGTTCAAAATGCTGCAGCAAGAGTTCTGATGAAGCTTAAAAAGAGAGATCATATCTCCCCAATTTTAGCTTCCCT
>JAVLVB010000039.1:0-10661 GCA_032876305.1 Orestias chungarensis
CCACCTTTCAAGGCTACAGAATAGATCAGTGTTTTTCAACCACTGTGCCACGTGTGCCGTGGGTGATCGTCAGGTGTGCCGTGGAAATTATCTAATTTCACCTAATTGGTCTAAAAAGATTTTTTGAAAACAAATTAACTCTGCAAATATGCCATTTTCGAGTGTCATGTAATTTCCTTATCACTAGATGGCAGTAGGTACATAGCATTGTACGTTAAAATAAGAGAATTAGTGATGCATGAATGTGACAGGTAGCGGTGAGTGCATTGTATCTAGCAAGACTGTGATGACAGTGATGGAAAAGTTTTTGGAAAAAAAATGCTATCTCCGATCTGGTCTCTGGACAAAATACGGAACCAGACAAAGGCCCTAGTATGAGTGGATATCAAAAGAAGGCAAATACCATGAGTTCGAGACCGTACAGTGAGAGTTACATTTCATTTGGATTTACTCTTACCGGGGATGCAACGACACGGACTCCGTTTTGCTTGGTATGCGGTGAAAAGCTGTCCAACAGTTCTATGGTACCAAGCAAGCTTAAACGGCATCTCTCCAAACGAAAAACTCTTCACTTCAAAACAAGAACGCAGACTATTTTGTTCTCCTGCGTTAACACATGGAGAAACAGGAGAATTTTATGAAAAAAAACACAAAGGTAAATGAGAGAGCCCTTAAAGCTAGCTACCACGTAGCTGAACTTGTAGCTAAATCAAAAAGGTCCCACACTGTGGCAGAGACATTAATATTACCCGCATGTAAAGCCATTGTAAATGAGATGCTCGGACCTGAAGCGGTTAAAGAAATAGCAAAAGTCCCTCTCTCAGATAACACAATTTCCAGACGTATTGATGACATGTCTGCAGACATCGAAAGTGTGGTTTTGGAAAAGATCCGTATCAGTGAGAAATTTGCATTGCAAGTTGACAACTTGCACTAGATGGTGGCGCGCAGTAGTGTAGCAGCTTCTCACGCTCCTAAGGAACACCCTGACTTAAGTAGTTTTACAGCCACTGCTCCGAGGCAACAGAACAGCTGACTGTGAAGTGCAGACCTCACTATCTGCCTCGGGAGTTTACGGCTGTGTTCGTTATTGCTGTTTACATAGCGCCGGATGCTAATGCTAACATCACGCTGAAGGAGCTACATGACAACATCAGCTCGCTTCAGAACAAGCACCCGGAGGCTTTCTACGTGGTAGCGGGGGATTTTAACCACGTAGAACTGACGAACTGCCTGCCGAAGTTTAAACAGCATGTGAACATTCCAACACGTGGAAATAACACGCTGGACCGTGTTTACACCAACGTAAAAGACGCATACAGAGGCTTCCCCCGCCCCCACCTCGGGCTCTCCGGTCACATCTCCGTCATGCTGGTGACTGCATACCATCCCCCGCTGCGACGCTCCAGACCCACACAGTGATGTCACTACCACCAAGATTGTGACTTGCCACCCGAACCAGAAAACCCTGGCTGAATGCAGAGGTACGTTCTCTGTTGAAAGCCAGGGATGCTGCGTTTAGGTCTGGTGACTCACAAGAGCTCAGGAAGGCAAGAAGAGAGCTGAATGCAGGAGTTCAGAGGGCGAAAGCTGCAAATGCTCAGAAAATCCAGGGACACTTTTCCTCCCAGGATCCACAGAGCATGTGGATGGGCATCAGGTGCATTACAGACTATAAATCTAAAGCTGCACAGTGCCCCAAAGACCCCTCCCTGCCTGAGGCTCTCAACCAATTCTACGCCCGGTTTGAAAACCCTGACACCCCCTCCCAGCACCAGAATCATGACTTCACCAGGAGAAGAGCCCATCAGTGTGACTCCAGCAGAAGTAAGGAGGACGCAGAGGAGGATCAACCCCCGGAAAGCTGCTGGCCTAGACAACATACCCGGACAGGTGCTGAGAGAGTGTGCGGACCAGCTCTCAGACGTGCTGGCGGACATCTTCAACGCCTCCCTCATCCAGGCAGCTGTCCCCACCTGCATGACGACCGCCACCATCATCCTGGTCCCCAAGAGCTCTGCAGTGACAGGTCTGAAAGACTATTGGCCAGTAGCCCTCACACCGAAAGTCACAAAGTGCCTCGAGAGACTGGTTCAGACCCACATCAAAGCCAACATCAGTGTCACCGTTGATCCACACCAGTATGCATACAGGAAAAATCGATCCACAGAGGACGCCATTTCCTCCGTGGTCCACACTGCCCTCACCCACCTGGAGCAGAAGGATTAATATGTTCGTATGCTGTTTGTGGACTTCACATCTGCCTTCAACACCATGATTCCTCAGACTCTGATTAATAAACTCTCCTCACTTGGATTGAGCTCTTCCACCTGCAACTGGGTCCTGGACTTCCTGACCAACAGGCCGCAGTCTGCGAGGATTCACAACATCTCCTCCCCCAACATCCCCCTCAGCACTGGCTCCCCGCAGGGCTGTGTGCTGAGCCCCCTCCTGTTCACATTGCTCACATATGACTGCTCCCCTATCCATCCAGGCTGTCATATTGTGAAGTTTGTGGACGACACAGCAGTGGTTGGATGCATCACAAACAGTGATGAGTCCAGCTTAATGTAAAGAAAACCAAGGAGATGATTGTGGACATCAGAAGTCCTCCTTCTACAGATGTGTGGTGGAGAGCGTCTTGTGCTCCAGCATCAACGTCTGGCATGGAAGCTGCTCTGCTGCAGACAGGACAGCTCTGCAGAGGGTGGTGAAGGCTGCACAGAGGACTGTTGGAGTCAGCCTCCCAAGCACCACAGACATTTACACCTCCAGATGCAGGAAGAGGGCCTCCAGCATCATGAAGGACCCCACACACCCAGCACACTCACTTTTTGTCCCGCTCCCCTCAGGCAGGAGGCTGCGGAGCATCAAGTGTAAAACCACCAGACTGAGAAACAGCTTCATTCCTGAAACTGTGAGACTCTCAAACACACTCAATTACAAATGAAAAACACTTTCTCATTTAACCGGCACTGTTCACTTTAATATCACACTTTAAAATGTCACTTTAAAATGTCACTTAATATGTCACTTGCACTCCGAATTTTCATTGCTGCTATGTCCGAAGTCCCATATTGTAGATTCTGTGTCTATATTGTAGATTCTGTGTAGTCAAATCCTATTTCTCGTATATTTCTTTATATTTTATTATATTATTTAAAATTACTATCAGGGTGTAAACTGGACCGGGGGATTAGAATTGCGTCCCACCTCATGTACCACAGGTGATGTGATGACAAATAAAATTCCTTGATTCCTTGATTACTTGACGAGTGTACTGATATTAGTGGACATGCTCAACTCTTGGCCATTGTGCGTTTTGTGGATGGAGACGCAATCAGAGAAAACTTCCTATTTTGCAAGGCATTGCCAGAAAGGATAACAGGAGAGGAAATTTTTTGGGTCACATCAGAATATCTTGAACGAGGAGGACTTAAGTGGGAAAACTGCACGAGTGTCTGCACTGATGGAGCTGCAGCCATGGTCGGGCGCAATAAAGGCTTTGTAAGCAGAGTGAAGGAAAGAAACCCAGATAAAATTATTACGCACTGTTTCTTACACTGTGAGGCCCTCATGGCCAAGACTTTAACAGCAGACCTAGCCCCTGTGTTGAACGATGTGAGGAAATGGGAGCAGAGCATAAGATCTTGCTGTTTCATACGGAGGTCCGGTGGTTGTCGCGTGGCAAGGTACTGGTCTGTGTGTATGAGCTGCAGGAGGAACTCAGAGTGAATCTGCCAAATGAGGGGTCCGACTACGCAAAGCTGCTTGCAAGTGATGAAAGGTGTGCAAGGCTGGCAGACCTGGCGGATATTTTTCATCATCTGAATGAACTGAACACACGAATGCAAGGCCAAAATGAAAACCTGCTCACAAGTACGGATAAAATAAAAGGATTCCGCTCAAAGGTGCACCTCTGGCAACAACATGTGGAAAGCGGCAACCTTGAAATGTTCCCACTAACCAAGAAATGGCTAAATGTTCACACTGCTGCACTGTGTGAAATAATAGGTACACATTTAAAAACTCTTGAGGAGAAGATGTCATTTTATTTCTCTTCAGCCTTCACTGAATGCCTTGACTGGGTTAGGGACCCATACAGCTCAGCAGTTGTTGGAAAGAACATGACTTTACAGGAGCAGGAAGAACTAACTGAACTGAGACAAAATCGTGGTTTAAAGCTGAGCTTTGCTGATCTACCTTTGGACAGTTTTTGGTTGACTGCTGCCCAGGAGTTCCCCGTTCTGGCAAACAAAGCTATTTTGACATTGCTCCCATTTTCCACAACATATCTGTGTGAAGTGAGCTTCTCAAGCCTGGCTATTATAAAAACTAAAAACTAAAAACAGAGAGAGACTAAGAGCTGTTGAGGAAGAGCTTCGTGTGTTTCTTTCTTCAATTCCTGTCAGAATATCATTTCTGTGTTCATCCAAACATGCACAGGTTTCACACTAAGTGAGTAAAATAGATAGATATATACAGAATGCTTGTAGACAGAATTAGCTTGTAAAACAATGTTTGGTTTCAACCTAATGTGGATAAAGCAATGTTTTATACAACCTCTTTAAATTTAAGACCAGATTGTTGTGCCACTGTTCAGGTGTATTTTTGAAGTGGACATGTTAAGTGCAATTTGAAATAAGAGATATAAAATATGATTTAAAAAAAATTGTGTTTGTTTGATTCATATTCAAGACACTTCCATAAGAATTTCTATATATTTAATATATGCAACTGTAGAGTATCATTTGTTTATATTTTCGGTTGGTGGTGTGCCTCGTGATTCTTTCAATGAAAACAATGTACGTTGGCTCAAAAAAGGTTGAAAAACACTGTAATAGATTATTGTGAAGACCCACCTAATGGTCAATATAAACACATTTACATTCATTACCGCTTCTTTAGATTTAGGCTACCAGAATGTGGAAATGGACCAGGAACAGAAAGTCAGCTCACATCACACAGATTTTAGATTTTTTTTTCTTTTATTACCTGACCATTTCAAAACAGATTTAAAAGGTTCTTTTAAAGGTACTTCAAATCCCTTATGGTCTTAGTCCACCCCTGCTTATCATATTTGCTTCTGTCGCAGAGCCTCTCCAGGCCCCTCAGGTCTTGACAGCTTGAACCTAAAAACAAAAGTTGAATAAGAGCTGGTAAGAGAAAGGTTCTGCTTTAATAAACATACATTGTACATTGTTGCCCAATGTGGCAGTTTGCTCCTGTATCATGCTGTATTGTGTGATGGTGCATGGTCCGAACCTGTATAGCACTTTTTTATTCAATTTTCTTGTCAAATTGCTTTATGCTAGACACATTCACTCATTCACAATTACAAACACGTTCCCATTTACACACTGATCACATAAAAGTTATTCAGATATTTTGGAACTTGAAGTTTGTGTGACAGATACATGGTACGGTTAAGATATTATGTAAGCAGTTTCCTTGCCTTGAAAGGCGTGGTTTAACCTGGCTCACCTTAAATACAGTCTTTGAAGCACTCGGGGCTTGTCAACTGATCAAGGCACCTCACCGGTTGGAGTGTTCAAGATTAAGTTCACCACTATTTTGTTCTCAAGGATTTCAGATTGAGGTAATGTAAAATGATTGAAAATCTGTTTTTAATGTTTAAATGTGAGTTTTATTAAGTTATTAAGATTTTGTTGTCACTACCAGACCAGTACAGACAGGTTAGATAGGAAATACAGATTTTGATATTTGCCTATGTTGATTTTGTTGTTCTCTTATTGTAGTGCTATGAAGTGGCCTCTCTCATTGCTGCTGTGAGACTGCATTTTGATAACTGAATGTCCCCTTGACGGCTCCACACCAATCTATCTACTGGTAAATTTATATTTATTTAGCCTCTTTTATCCTTTTTTAGGTTCTGCAAACTTTTAAATCAATCTCTCACATTGTGTTTTTTTAAGACATTTTTTTTACAGAGAAAATGTTTTCCATTGCCAGACATACACAGTGTACAATTTTGATTTTTTAGGGTGGGGTCATGTCATGTGCTAAGACAAATACAAACTGCAGGATAAAGCAATAAACCAACCACAATGAAACTGAGCGACAAACATCCCAAATAAAACAGTCATCTGTACAACTTTAATTAGTGAAAGCATGCTTCTAAAGAAAATATGGTTTCTGCATCAAAGTTTCAAAACACTACGTTTGCTTTAGATGTTCATTTCTGATGTAACAGCTACAGTGTTAGTGTAATTTAATATATTTAGTATACCAAGGTCTGACCATAGGTATAGGTACGATTTTTAAGTTAAGATGGTCAAATTAATCTGAATATAGTGCTAGATCACAACCTACACTTTTATACTGCTCCTGAATAGTGGCCTATCACTCTTAGGTTAGTTTAAGTTGCCTTATTTATATTCAAGGGTGAATTTGTTTTGCTATGGTACTAAATATACACATCAATGCACGACAATACTGTAATTAAATTGCATAATAGTGCTTTTTCATCTTAAATTAATTTTAATTTAACCCCACAATCAGATTTTAATCAAAACAGGAGGCATTTAGTAATGGCTATGGGCATGGAATAGTAAGCTGAATCTTTGTGGGGAGCCCCCTGGTATAACCCTGACCCTAAACCTAACCATTATTACATACCTTTGCCTTAATCTAACTCTGACTCAATTCTCACCATAGTCATACACCCAACACCTAACCCAAAAACAGTCTTTATAACAGTGATGACCAGACTTTGGACCCAACGAAGAGCAGTCTGTCTCAAAATAGTAATTCTTTAATAAAGGTTAAAATACATAGGTACACATTCAAGGATGTTTGTGATACACAATTTTTCCCTCAGATCCTGGTGTAAGAAGCCACATGAATAAATAAATTAGCACACTCACACACAGAGGAGTATTTTTCTATCTTTGAGGGGACTTTCCATTGATTTCCATTCTTTTCACTTTAACTTGTATAGCCTAACCCTAAACCTAACCATTATTACTGTAGTACATGTCCAACCCTAAATCTACCCTAAACTTGCTTCACACTACAGTCTTACACCCTAACTTCTAAGTAGAGAGCTTCTGGCAAAGCTTGATCCCTACCAGGAGCAACCAGTTCCCAAAATGATAGTATTTTGTGGAAAATGTTCCCAACATTGTCCTCCATGGTCAAACACAAGCACACACAAACTGTCAATTTGCTTTGTATAAAGTGATGCTTCATAAAACATATAAAACCAACTGAAAAAACAAGTATTTAATATGCTAATTCTTCTTCTTTGAGCAAGTTTCTAAATACCACAAAGTTTTAGAGATAGTATCATTGATCTCACCTACACAAGTTTATCTTGCATAACTTTTGTAAAAATCCCAGCAAACAAATCAAATTTCTTAATATACAATATTTTTTTGTTTTTGTTTTTTGTTATCTTTCAGGTAGACACATGGTAACTCCTGTGTAAGTAAAAATTATACTTTGAAATATGGGAAATGCACCATCAGAAGCGCACTGGGGCATTACATGTAGCAAGTGTAATAGAGGCTTGCCCCCATGTTGGTCCTTTGACAATTTCAGACAAGATGTCATACATGGGCAGCATGTGCACGTGTTCAATGGAGGGGAATACTACAGACCGGTTGGATATAACAACCTATATCAGTGCCCAGATTGTTTTAATGAGCCAATCGCAGATGCGGAACGTAGGAGGGAAGAGGAAGAGAAAAGAAGGAGAGAAGAAGAAAGAATGAGAGAGGAAGAGAGAAGAAGAGAAGAAGAAATTAGAAGAGAGGAGGAAAGGCTGAGGGAGGAGGAAGAGAGAAGAAAAGAAGAGGAAAGAAAGAGAAGAGAGGAGGAGAGGAAGAGAGAGGAGCAACAAAGGACTGAGGAAGAAATAAGAAAGAGAGAGGAGGAGAGAAGAAGACAAGAAGAACAAAAAAGGAGAGAAGAGGAGAGAAAAAAAGAGGAGTTAAGTCAAAGAATTAAGGAATCAAGGGAACGTGCTAAAGAGCAGTATCAGAAACAACAGAGAAGTAGACGAGAAAATCAGTCCAAAAATAACGTTCTGATTGGACATTTGGATGAATTTCAAGCCGATTATAAATCTTACAGTGGAAGAGATGAGCTGCTAGAAATACTGTCTAAGAAATGTAACATTGAAGCTTCAGATCTCACTCTTATTGCTCCCAGACCTGATATGCTGGGGAAGATCCTGTCAGCTCTGGACAAACTTCTGTTTGATGAATGGATGCATGATCCACCATCTGGCAGCACTTTGCAACATGCTCAGGTTTACATTACAGAACTTTGCTCACTGTCTGTGGAGATAGCAGAAGAACTTTCTAGAGAAAATATCTCCAATAGGGTGCATTTCTTGGTTGAGTCAATTACTCAATCAGCATGTAGTCTGTCTGAGAGTCTAGAGCTGACTCAAGCCCTGTATCTTACTATGATGCACTACATAGATGAAAATGAGAAGTCTGATACTGATGCTGTCATTATTGCAAAACAATGGGCTAAGGAAGAGCTCACAGTAGAGCAACTCTTTCCTGTAGAGTTCCTGGGCCTCCTCATCTCATCAATGCATAGTACAGTTGGCAAAGCCTCAGTGTTTATTTTAAAAATGGAAATCCAATGTTTGAAACTTTTGATGTCCATTCTTGTTAATCTGCATGGGAAAGAAAGCCACTGTGCTTCAACTGAGAAGACTCTTGAACTTGTGGAAATAGACCAATGGACACCAATGGACGCAGTTAATCTGCTCAAATCCATGGTATTAAAATGCAATGAGGATGTTTCGATAGCAAAAGTCCTAAAATTGGTAGAAGTTTATGATATATCACCAAGCTGGGTGGATGATTCTGGACGTTCTCTCATTGAGGCTCTTGACAATGCTGAATCAGAAAGTTTCTATCAGGATTTTCTTAAGATGCTCAAAAAAAAAGATGAAAGCAGTCTAGATGCAACCTTGGCAGACATAAAAATGTCACAAAAGCTGGATGATACCAGAATTAATGAAATAAAAACTATCATCACTGGTGTTTTCCAGATTTCTGAAAATGCTCCTAAGGGATCTTTAAAATGGGAAACGTTTTACACAAATAATTTACAAGACTCCCTGTCACAGCTCCGCAAAGCAGTGTTTGACACAAGAGGCTGGTGGCCTACTGTGAAACACATGGCAGAATGGTGTGTCCTAGTGCTAACTGGGAAGACAAAAGTACCAAAACTGGTTTCAAATAATGATCCATGTGTGATTGCCATGTTTGCTGCAACACAGGTCTGTATGGGGAACAAAATGGACATAATGCTGAACACTCATAGTGAAACTGAAGCACAAACTAAGGAATGGTCTGATTTCTACAAGAGCCTTTGCATATCTGTCAGAACAAACATCAAGAAAGAAACTGATTCATCTTTTATGAGTGTCTACGAGGCTGATGTCATATTTGGTACCCTTGAAGACTTTGTGTCTGACTACTTTCTGTACTGGAAAGAGATCATAGTAACACAGACTCCTCATCTCAAACGAGGATATATCATTGAAGAAAAACATCTTATTACATTACAAACTCTTGATCTGCCAAAGCTCAAGGAGACTGATTCCCTTTCTTGTTCTGCTGAAGTCCTGAAAAAACTTGTGGTCAAATTTAACAAAGAAGACTTGGAACAGAGAGAAAGGTTCATCAAGGCTGTTTTTCAAGCTTTACAGTCAAATGTAAAAGAAGGTTTGAACACTGAAGCAGACATTGCCAAAATCCTTATGAAGTTAAGCGGAAAAGAACTTCTACTGAAAGAGATGTTAAATCTGACTTTTCTTGACAATCTTCTAAAAGTGTTTACCAGTGAAAATGAAGCTGAAAAAAGCACGACTTCAACTGCTGAAAAATGGTGTTTTGAGAGTATTCAGGCATCTGCAGAGACAATTAAGTCCTTAAATAAAGAAACCACAGAAGTCTTCAAGATGGTTGCAAATCTTGGAGATAACAACCTGTGGTCACCACTAGAGCTTCTAAATCTCCTTACAGCATTAATCAAGCACCATCATAATGAAGGCTGCATTTCCATCATGAAGATTTTATATTTAATGGAAACATATCGTGTGTCCTCTAAGTGGACGGATGAAAAGAATCAATCGCTCATTAGTCTGTTAGAGGCATGTAAAACAGAGAATCTGATCCAGCATTTAGAAAAACGCCTTGGAGATGAGGAAATCAAAAGCACTGACATCCTTTTTGATGAAATAAGGCAGATGAAAGACATTGATGAAGAAACACTTCACAAGTCATATAGTATAGTTTCTTATGTGACAAATCTGATAAAAAATGGTGAAATTAAGAAACACATTGACATCACAAAGGCTAAAAAGCTCAGTCAGAGCATAGAGACAGAGGATCTTCAGGAGATCTTGGCAGTTTTATGCAATGCTGTTAATCTGAAAATTGCTCAAGAGAAGTGGTGGCCAAGAATCAATCAGATGATAAGCTGGTGCCTCTTGGCCTTATCCCACAATGGGAAGCTCCTAGAAATGGGAACAGGAGAAGGAAAGTCTTGTGTCATAGCAATGTTTGCAGCACTGCGCGTGTTTAGGGGTGAAAAAGTGGATGTAATTTCCAGCTCTTCAGTGTTATGTCAGCGAGATGCATTAGAATGGAACAACTTCTACAAATATGTTG
>JAVLVB010000040.1:13109-34339 GCA_032876305.1 Orestias chungarensis
TCTCTTTCAAAAAAATAAAAAAAACATACTCCCCTCTGTTGTTTGTCCCTTGCCTCCACCACCTTCCTTCATTGCTTAAAACTATGGATCTTTCTTACTTTTGGCTTACCAAACTTGTGTCCCCCTCTCCTTACCTCTCTGCGCTCCATGAGAGGGTGTTATCGTTATATAAAACATGATCTGCCGCCCATTCCCATCATGCCTTTACCGCTCCCCCGTGGACCCTACACAAACACTCTTGAATACGTAATATCTGAGCTTTTGAACATAGACCAGCATCTAAAAATCACCCCAACGTTATTAGCAGTAAAATGTGTATGATTTCCAAATGCTATCGAGCGGCCGAACGTTTCCAGTGGCATTTCTGGGTACTGTCTGAATGCCGATTCAGTCTGCGTCCACACAGCCAAGGCTTTCTAACGTCTGAAAACATGTTTAGTTTTTATTGACTGTCTAGGCAACTGACACAGAGTCTGCTGCAACCGAACAACTCAGTACTTTTCTAAAGAAACACCCTGGCGATCCCCTGGCTCAAATATTAAAGGCATGTTTAAGCCATGTTATCAGCTTCACATAATCTAAAAGCAGTTTAGTAGATATTTTAATATAATAATGACCAGTTACTGATTATATGCAATGATAGGTTACTGCTAAATTAAGTTGAAACAAGCCATTTACATGCATTTTATTAAACTAATCCAAACATTATATCTACATTGTTTTCCATCTCTGTTGTGAAGAGGATGATTCTTTTAACGCCATTAGCTGAAAGGGTGCTCAGCCAGCAAGAAGTAATTACTCCAAAAGAAACATATTAAGTCAGATAAACATTTATGAGAGCACTTGACATGGGGTCTAATTAAACCAAAGAAATGGTTTGGTGATAATGATCGTTGCTCTATTAGGAGGAACAATTAGGAAGCTTGGTAACACTACTGTGGCTTCTTTGTGTTTTGATGACGAGAGATTTTGGAGCCACAGCTCCTATCAGTCAGGAAGTTACAGTTTGGAACGCAAAATGATCTTTGAAAATGTACAGCATAATGTTTAGGGGAGGGTACGACGAAGCTAGTTCCCACAGAAAATGCGCAGTCAGAATCGAAAGTCTGGGTAGGAGCAATGGCGCCTACAAAACCTGAGTCAAGTTGCAGCAAGTTGTCAGGAGGAATCGGCCAACTATTCTGAGAAACCTTAAAGAGGATATCCAAATTATTAAACCAAGTCACTTTAAAAGAAGAAGTCTGCAGAAAGTGTTTTTAACAGAACAACTTACCTAGTTTGAAGTAATAATGAGTGGGAAAAATATCTTATTCCATTAAGAAATATTGCAGAAAATAATAGAGATTAAATAAGAATCTAGATTTTTGGGGTGCAGGTATTTGTTGTACCCATAATACTGAGTGAAACATATGTGTTCTACAGTATTTGTTTGCCCGCTTGCTAAATAGCATCAAACATTTATAGGGTGTGCTCTTGGATCTAGAGTTGACTACACTGCTGGCTTTTACTGCATTTTTATCAAGGTTTTAATACTAAAGGCGTCTACAAGTTTATCTTTACAATCCAATTAACAATAAAAAAGGGATTCGGATAAGGATGGATGGATGGGTGGAATTACAGTACCTGCAGTAAACGGTAGGTATTACCAGCGCGTAGCCCGCACAGGTTCCTCCAAGGCAGCTGCCCAGCTCATGGAACAGGCTATGTGCGAGAGACTCCAAGGGCAGCACCACCAGCAGGGCACTGAGGAAGAGACCATTGGACGGCTGCAACAATTCAAACATGCAGTCAGTTTTGTTTATCACAAATAGCCCGTATCTAGACACACTGGCTCACTTAACCGGTGCTGACACGTAATAAGACAGAAACACAGTCTGGGACTGACAGTGCTATTATCGAAAGGCAAAACATGGCAGCTCAACCTAATGGAGACAATGCCGTGTTACACTGAAGACGAATAAATACAGCAGGAGTAATTTTAATAACAGTAGATGTGCCTGTGCTCGGAAGCCTTTGGCAGATGCTGGATTAGAGATGAGATTGGATTGTGAATTTAATGGAAACATTGTGAACAATACAAAATTATCAAGTTTAAGTGTCTGAAGGAAGAGCAAAAGTCCCTTATCAACACAAAATTTGGATTAACAAACTCACAATTGAAACGCACTGACACGCCTAGTTCTGAAAAATTTAAAAAGACCTGTTCAACCTGAAACTTACAAACCGTATTTTGAAAAATGTCGTTTTAGAGAATTTAATCTGTTACATGGATAAAGCTTGTTTACTTCAACTCAGATTCCCTGGATTTCATGTGAGGTTGAAGGAAAACTTATTAAAAAAAAGCAGAACTCTTCCCACATGATACTGATATATCAGTCTTCAGTATTGCCTGTTATCGATATTGAGCCGATACGATACCAACATGTATCATGAAGGCTTTTATTACTTTTGTAATGGTGAATGATAGAAAAAGGCTTGATAAAGTGAAATTACTGACAGAACAATAATTAACAACAATAAGTTTGAGAAAAACTGATTTACGTATTATTACTATTATGAATATATTACATAAACAGTATCATTTTTTGAAAGAAAGAAGCTTCAAATGCTGGAACAGACTGCTTGTGTTGGAGAGCTGATAGAGATTCTAGATGTACGTTTGTTTGCTGATTTGGGCCGGACATCCCATCGAAATATTGAATTGGTAAAATTCTAATAACGCTAAACGCGATATTACTGTTCCTCTCAAAGATAGATGGGGACATTTAAGAAATAATTGAACATGATTTGCATAAGAGGCTCATATGCTCAAACCTTTAAAGGGGATTATTTAGACAAGAATTCTCAATTTCATGTCAACTTTCACGTTTTTAAAGTCTATATCCCACCTGCCAGGACACGGCTCCCAGCGTGACGGTTGACAGCAGACTGAAGAAGACGAGGCGCTCTGAAATGAGGCAGAAGTGTCGGATGCCCCGAGACGCCATGACCTGGTTCAGACTCCGTCTACTTGACGGATGGGCCCGCCAGGCTTTTTGGCAGTCGGTCAGTTTAGTGTGGAAGCCCCAAATGGTGATCAGCAAAATGATGTGGCATATGGCCCAGAAAAGGCCAAACAGGCAAAAGCCGGGGATCACCAGATACCACAGCTCCAATTGACCAAGCTGTCCAAGACAAAGGAAATGCAAAGAAATATTTTTTAATCAATCTATATAATATAAACGGGATAACCAAATGTTTCCATTGATGTCTTACAAAAATATACATTACTGCACTTAGTGTTTTATCAAATCAGAAATGAGAAACAAATCGAAGGAAGTGACAATTATATTGCTTTGAATTAATAATTCTTTAAGAGTTATGTTTCTACCTTCAAGGCGGCGAAGACGAAGAAGGCCACCTCCATTAGACACAGCGGGAACAGGGACAGTCTCCTCCACACCTTCCCCAGCGAGAGCACTGGCATCCAGCGCTCAGTGGGCCCAAGCCCGCTAAAGTACACATCCAAAACCGGCTCACAGAGCTGTCTGCCCAGGTAGCAGCCTAAGGCGAAAAGGTTGGCTGGCATGTCTAAGGCCTGAAAGAACACAAGAGAAGTGACCAAGGCAAAGCAAATCAAATTTGGCAAGGCCAGAAGGGATTTCATCCTCAAGTCCACAATGAGAGCTCCTAAAGCCACAACCAAACCAATTATGGCCGCTGATTTGTAAAGAAGCATCGAAGTGCTGGCGATTCCAAACCCCAGTAGCTCGAGCCACTCGGCTGAGGAGAGCAGCATGGGTTTGTTGCGGACAGAGGAGCACACACGCTCCGTGACAGCCCAAACCGCTTTCATCACGACGCTCGCCACAAGCAGATAGTTGGCCACCAGTTCAGTAACGTTCGAGTCCAAGGCGGGGCTGTTGAGGAAGCACAGCAGTCCGAGCAGAAAGCCAAACCACAGGTGGAACAAGCTGACGCTGGCCTTCTCCATCGCAAAGTAGTAATGGAGGATGCTGGCGATGCCCAAGACGAACAGGCCGAGGATGAAGATGACCAGGATCACGGGTTCGCTTGTCACGTCCCAGCGGACGTACATGCCGACGCATACCGCCACAAGGAGGCTGAAGCTGGACAAGTAGCCTAGGCAGCACGCAGGTGTGAACATGTCAGCCGCACTCGGCGCCGCCTTGACCGTCAGCTGCTCTTCCTCATCCTCCCGATCCATGGTCGGATTAAACTCAAATTAACCAAACAGAGCAGGGAAAAAAAACAACAACTGATAATCAGTTTCCTAATTTAATTCTCTGTGGACTTTTGACTGGAGGACTGCGCCTCATGTTGACCTTTTGCAGAATCATCCCCTGCAAAAAAAAAAAAAAGAAATTAGAATGAGGAGAGTTACAAAGTCACTAAAGTGACAATAAAGCTAAAGTAGTATTGAAGACTCCCATAGATTGCAGTTCTAAAATATAAATTTTTTTTAGCCTTTACAACACTCGGATTATTTAACAAATTGGAAATCGACCTCGCAGCTTAGTTTCAAAGTTGGATCGATATTATTAAAAGAAGACGGCTGAGCGTATCTTTGTATTGGTGAACAATATTCTTAGCCAATGTTTTTAAATGGGCAAACTGAATAAACTTTGGGTCGAGCAAAACCCTAATAATCCAAAAACATCCGCTTTGGTTCAGTCTAATAAGGCGTAAGGGAGCATATTGGCCATATCTAACAACAACTAATTATTTAAAATATATCTTTAATTTTAGGTCACAGTTGTCTAATGGGGTTAAATATAATCTAATAGACAAAAAAATAAAAATAAAAATCTATTTAGATGAGATTGTTAGCTTGCAAACTTTGGACAGTCT
Organism: Orestias chungarensis; assembly: GCA_032876305.1. NCBI lineage: Eukaryota > Metazoa > Chordata > Actinopteri > Cyprinodontiformes > Cyprinodontidae > Orestias > Orestias chungarensis. Next base: position 17,961 of record JAVLVB010000040.1, read on the forward strand.
TGATCTTTAAAAGTTTATCAATTTACGTATGTTTTTTTTTGTTTTTCAATATTCACATTATATAGATCTGGAATAATCATATTATCTGCAGTTTATGGGCATGTGTTGTGTTATTTACGTAGTATCAGATCTAAATAAACTGAAAATGTTGACCTCACATGGCCCACAAAAGCATTTTAACGCAACAAACAATCAGGAGTATTGGGCCAGATACTTTGGTCTTGTTAAAAGCAAACCGAGGCCCAGCTGGTCTGTTTTTGACGATGTGGCACGAACTGAAATGCCTGCAGCTCAAACATGTCACAAACTACATTAGCCGTCCCTGCAAACATTATATCTCTTTAACGTCCAACAGCAAATACACTGTAAGGTAACCAACGGTTAAATGTCCTAAAACAGCAGAGAAATAACGTGGTTACAACTTTTTAATGCTTAAAACTTCGGCTTACATGTTAAATGCTTAGCTGTCAGCAGCAGCGCTTCCGCCTTCCTGACTACGGAATCTCGCGAGGGTCAAATTTCTATCCATCGCTTTGTGAAAACGTATGTTTGATCAGAGGGAAAACGATTTATTTAGCATAATATAATAGAAAAAAAATATAAAAAATGAAATCAAAAGAAAACTATATAATAGTAATCATTTTAAATATTTTTATTAAAAAACTGTAATCGTAATAATAAAAAAATAATATAAATTAATATTTTTATAAAGCTTTTTTTTCCAATAATGTTAAGTGAGGCAAAAAAAGTTTAGTTTTCGGAAAAAATCTATAAAAATAATAAAAAATGCTAAAGGAAGTTAAAAGATGTATTCATTATTTTTTTACAGACACAAATTTTACATACAGAGAAGTAAAACATTAAGAACTTGCGTTGCATCCTGACTAAATTTAATTTAATTTAATTTATTTTTTTTCCCTCGTCCCGTTCAGCATCATGGCAAGGAGAATTGGTCTCTGGCTGCCATAGTTGTGCTTAACAGATCTGTTTTTCCAAGTGAGACTTTAAAAATATAGAGCCTCCCTTGCTACCCATACCTTAATCGTTTATTGATTTCTGAGGTATTCTTTACATTTTAAAGCTAAGCATGACTGAGGGTGGGGGTGCACAGAGTGAGAGGGAACATAAACACAGAGTGAAATCAATACTCCAATGAAAACAAACAAACAATAACAAAAACAAACAAAATAAAACAACAAAGCCGAAAAACTAGCTGCTACCAAAAAGGCAATGAATTATACCTGTAGGACATAATTAGTGGAGAGCAGAACAAAGACAGCAATGTATGGAGCACAGAAAACGAATAAATAAATAAATAAAAATCTGAGGGAAACGTGAATGTATTAATGAACAGATCAGTAATATAAATTAATATGAATTGATTCCGACACATATATGTGAGCACTTTTCCTTTAGGTATGTAAGAGAAATAAATGAACAGAGAACAGCACTTTGTACAGTATACAGGCTTCGGGCAGAGATTGAGAAAAACGCACTATGCACTCTTAACACACTCACGTAGCCCTGTTTTTTAAATCCTTACATCTGATAATAGGAACAGTGAGATGTTCTAAGATCTCCAGGCTTGGAAATTATTCAAAAAGATTAATCTGATACATTTTGATGGAACGTAATTTTTTTTTTTTGTTTAAATCACAGCGTTTGGAAAAGAAACAAAAATTTAAGGTAGTGACACTTAGGAAATGAGATTTAATTTTGTTATTTGATTTTGATAAGTATAGATATTTACAAAAGGGCACTGTTTGTAATTAGGTGATTTTGTTTTCATATTAGATTTGGTGAGTAGAAAAATAAGCCGGATATACTCGATTACAAGCACCTTTGTTGGTGACTGCTGAACAAATCTCGAATTCCCTGGACAATCTTCGGAGAACAAAGGCTTTCCTGTTGGCACCTGTTGGTTTTCAGCGCTGTTAAGTAACAAAGGGAACTGACTAATTGATACTAATCCAGTCTTCTTTACAGAAACACAAAACAGGCTACACAAACAGTTCCTTTTGTTACACCATGAATCCAGCCTTAGTGTTACTGGAAATGATCTTTGACAATTGTGCAAGCAAAAAACAATTAAACTCTCTACCACTGACACATAATGACAAACGTGAATGTTTCAGATTTTGTATAGATATATATATATATCTATACAACAGAAAGTTCCGACCGAGCAATCTGATTGGACGAGAGACTTTCCATGAGTGCTGATATTCACTGATAACAGCACTGGGACGGTTCACAGGTGTATCACTTCGCTACACCAGAATTCTAACGGTTAATTAACGTTCTTCTGTTTTTAATATCAATAGCACCGCAAAGATAGATGTATATCCAAAAGTGACATTTGATCTTAATTATTAATAGTCATCAGATTCAGAGGAGGACCAAAAGGATCTCAGAGAGCAAATCGGGTGTGCTGATGTGGAATTAGCTGACCTCGACAAATTGGAGAAGAGCCGAAATTAACCTAACACAGGAAGGCAGACGAATTGGGCATTGAACTCTCTTCTGTCATGGCTAAAAGTAAAAAATGTCGAGATTGACTTCAAAACAGTTAAGAAGACTGAGCTGAACACAGTGTTGAGGCAGTTTTGTAGCTCTATCAGGACAATTTAAGGGGAGTTGTACAGTATCAGTAGCTATCTTGGACTTCAGGCTTGATTAAACGGTTATATTAACGAACCTCCAGTTAACCGATCGTGGAATATAATGCAGGACGCTGAGTTTGTCACAGCAAACAACGTTTTCAAAGGAGTCGTCAAAGAGATAAGAAGGGGAGGGAAGGACAAAACAACACACCACCCCCTGATCTCACGTGAAAACCAGCAGATCTTAAATATTCCACAGCGCTGAGTCCTGACAACCCGAAAGGTTTGTTGAACAAAGTCTGGTATGACATCCAGTTACACTTTGGACGCAGGGGCAAAGAGGGGAATCGGGACCTTAAACCAGACTCATTCATCCTCAAATATGATGACTGTGGAGCAAAATATTTCACCATGTCTTTCAATGAAGAGAACCATAAAGACCCACTGGAGAGAAAACCGGAGGGGCGCAATGTGTGAGGAGCAAGGAGATGTTCTCTGCCCGGTCGCGTCACTCGAAAAATATCTGAGCAAAAATCCACCTGATGCAAAAGCCCTGTATCTGCAACCAAAGAAGGTAATAAAGGCAACAAACAGCTTCTGCTATTCCGCTGGGAGTAAACCAGCTGTCAAAGATGTTACCCAGGATGTGCCAGGAGGCAGGGACACACTCGCCCCACACCAACCACAGCCTGAGACCCACAGCAATCCAGAAACCGTCTGATGCGGGACTCGAAGCAAGGGGGAGATCATAGCAGTGAGTGGCCATAGGTGATGACTCTTTATAAAAACTTTATAAAAACGTTGATGTCAAATATAATAATGTGTTGCAGAACATGTATATCTAAAAAGAACTCGCTTCACAGGTCTGAAACCTCGCTAAAAAGTTACTGGAGACCATCTATGGAGAGCTGGAAAAGATGTGCTGTCTGATCGAGATATCAACACATCAGAAATAAGACTCATGCCACCAAAGCGTCTTTCTGTAGATTCGTATTTCAGTGGCTGCACAATAAACAGAAGCATTCAGATTAATGTAAATGATACAAAGTAGCTTGAGCGCAGAAAATGTCACCATTGTTGCCTGGCAACAGCATCGTACAGGAACTATGTGTGGTAGCGGAGCCAACAGATCATCAATCAAACAAATAAATCACAATCTTTTGTGGTGTAATATTGCTAACTAATGAAATGTGTTTGTAGAACTATTGTATAAAAGCAATAACACACTCAAGGTCGTGCTATATCAGTGAATATCGGCATGTGTGATTGTCTGCGGCACTCTGCCTGCAGCCTCGTGGCTACAATATATATTGAATTGTATTTTTATTTCAGACAATCAATAAAACCAAAAAACAAATTTTATATATATATATATATATATATATATATATATATATATATATATATATATATATATATATATATATATATATATATATATATATATATATATATATATATATATATATATACATACTAGAACTAAAGAATGAGCACGGTTGTTTAATTCCTGACTTACACGCATCTATAGTAGAATAAACCGGTGACGGTGACCCATCACTATTAAGAGGATTCCGAATAGTTTGCCAAAAAACTCAATGAAATAAAAGAATAATTTTTTTTTTAAATATACAACCTATGTGCTGATGTATAGTACAGATGTAATCCCTTAGCCACAAAACACCCTGTTATATATGTTATATATGCTGTTAATAGGAATACAATAGGGGCTACAATACCAATACAGTAATCTTAGGTTTAGTTTATGCAGTAGAACAATGATCGAAAGCATGCCAGAAAATCTTTATTATTGTAGCTTAATCAAAATCTGGACTTAAATCTTACTAGGTTCCTGTGGCATTACTTTAAACAGGTTTGCTAGAGGGGCTGCATTTCTCCACAGGGATACAGGAGACTCACATACAGTATAATCTATTGCTCCCAAGGATTAGGCGGGCAATCATTTATTTTAATAAATACATTGATAAGCCAAAAATAACGTTTTGTATCAACTCGTTATCTGTTTCTGATATTAAAGCATGCTTGATCATGTCAAAATTGTATAAGATAAGATAAGATAAGATAAGATAAAATAATCTTTTATTAGTCCCACTGTGGGGAAGTTTACAATGCGTATGTGTAACTGTAAAGTGAGTGTTCTTCACAGCACCTAATGTTATGGGCACAAGTGTAAAGATATGTGTGAAGACACAGAAAAAACAGGGTTGTTGAAATTGAGAAAAGGCCATCTTTAGTATGATGGCTCCATACAATCAGCTCACCCGTACAAGTGAGAGAAACACACACACTTTATCTACTCTGAACCAAACAAAGTCATGTAAAAAGGAACTCGAACGAGTTAGTGTTTATAGACACTTTAACCGCAGGGGGAAATATTTAATTTCTATTATAGAACAACATATTTTAACCAAGTTGAAATGTAAACTCTCAGCTCATCGTTCCCATCTTCATAACTGTTTTAACATCACCGTGACGACTCATTGCTTTGACACTGGGACCATGTCTCATGCTGCAGATTGATTATGCCAGGGCAGAGATTCCGGAGCTGCGATTTGAAAAACCTCAGAGGAGCCCAAGACAACATAAAAGAATCCATTCCAACTTGCTGCCTCACTGGGGATTTTATCTATCAGCCTCTGTTGAGTATCAGTGCAAAAACGTCTAAGATGTTTGCATTTAAATACAGGGTACCTTTTTTTCCTTACCTTGAGTCTCAGCAATGTAGAACCCGGTTGAGAGTAGCTGAGACAGAGATCACTTTAAATAAAAGACTCAGTTTCAGTTAGGCCACATAAGGTGTACTCCTTAACTGTTTTATTATAATGCTGTTAAGAGGGAACACTCAAGGGGACGCCAGCTGTCTGAAGATGTCTGTCCAATCAGAGATTCATCTTAAGAAAAATCTGTCTGACCGAGAGTCTGACCCACCTGGATGGCAGTACAGGGGAATTGTGTGAGAAGCCTTGATGAAAAAGGTTATCAGTGTTTAGCATATCCATCATTGCTAAAATGAAAAAATCTAAAATGAGAAGCATGTCACTTCAGCTGGTTGCAAAGAAATGGATAGACAAGCTGATAACAGGTAGATGGAGAGCGGCAAAAATGTTTAATAAACAGGGAAACAAGTTTTAGAGGTCAGACTCCACAATACAACCACCCATGCCCACATAACGATGATCGTAAGAAGAAATGCTAGATACAGTGAAAGAAGCCAATACTTCAAAAGCACTAAAAAGAAATACACATTACATTTTCGAAAGATGAAGACTAGGAGCACCATTTCAATTTTAAAACACAAGGATTGCTTTATCATGTTTTCCTGGAGGGGCCATCCTAGAGTTGTGATCAAAGTCCCAAAATTGAATTAGTGAGCATAGCTGGAAGAAAATGGCAGCCTACAAGCCTAACTCAGATACATCAGTTGTTTTGGAAAGAATGGTCTAAAATTTAGGCAAAATATTTCGCAAAGGCCAACCTTGTTTGAGATCAAGTCATACAATACAACTGGAGGGTTGAAAATATACTCAGGAAATCTATTAATACCTTTGAACTTGAGGCAACATAAATGCTATGTATATGTTTTAATGGTGCCAAGTGAGGGTTTATTATATTCTATGTAAATATTTGATTCCATCTATAATTATTTTTTTCTTCAGTGTGCACATAAGAAAATTCGGAAACACTGAACTTTATCACATCTTGTCTTCTTCCAGCCAAACTTTTGTATTTTATAAGGATTTTATCAAATACACCATTTCAAGTAATCCACAAATGTAAAGTTAAAAGAAAAAGGAAAAAAAAACACTTTTTTTCTGATATATTAAAGAGTATCCATTGCAAGGTAATATAATTAGTTACTGTGTCTAACATAATTTAAACATAAGTCCATATTTTCTGTGACAGTGTTAGGGGTTTGTCAAATTATGTTAATGAGTAGAGACTTATAGTAGATCCTCACAGACAGACAACTCAAGTGAAAGAATCTCTCAACTGGACAACTATTGGCAGTTCACTGTACGATCTGGATAATTGCAATAATCCATTGATTGGAGAAAACTCAAAAAAAATGTCCAGTTAGCAGTTTACTGCACAACATGAAGGACTCAAAGCAAGCATGTCAAGAGTGATGCTCTTGTCAGATAAGAAAATGTGATGTACGCTGTGGGTATGGTTTTCTTTAACAAAAAACTGGTGAGACTCAATGGGAAGACAGGTGGACGTTCCCCTTCAATGTAAAGCTGGAGTAAAACCCTCCATCCTCGGTCCACATCAAAGAGAGGCACTGCAAATGTGTTAAAGTTAGTGATTTGCTAAATATACTTTTTTATACTAAAAATCAAATCACTGGTTGATAGAGGAACCCATTATGCATTGATTAGCCCTTTGATTTGTTAAAGATCCATTCCTTGCAAGAAAAATTGCACATTTGATGGTTTCGTAGAGAGAGAGAGAGAAAAATAAATCAATTTAAAAAAAATACCGGAATGTTAAAAGAGGTTTTTAATGACTACATTTACATACATTTTATGAATAGGAAATAATAAAGCAAAAGTTTTTCTATTTAAAATGGTCAACTGGATGATACATTTTAGACAGAAAGTAGAGAGCCATATATCTTATCAGCAAATCTACACTTTAAATACAAACCAACAGTAGAAGGCAATACTACCATACCATTGAAATCAGCTATGGCTTTTTAATACCAAGCCCTTTCCAATCCCACTGGGTTGTGACGATGAAAAGTCAGATTTATTAATTGTGCCAGCAGGGTGGTGGTTGTGATGCTGGTGGTGGTGGTGGCGGGGGGTTATTATAATTCAAAAAATGAATCTGTTTGCAACCATTGTGAGGGATGCCGCACACGCTCTCTCTGGTCGCCTCGGCAGGATGGATTTTAATTCTGTGATCAACAGAGCTTATGATAACGCCACTGTTCATTAAACACACACCGTTTCCGCAAATGGGGGATTCGACTCCTATCTGAGGCGCTTAGCTTTAAAGTACCCCCTTTTTGTAATGGACCTGGATTAGTCTGGTGTCTGTCAGGTCTGAACAGCTTCTGGTTGGATTCGTTCGTCTTTTAACAGATGAATCAGAGTTAAAAAAAAAAATATATATAATGTGGTCAATTGATTTTTGTCTAATCCTTCCACCCCACCCCACCTGCAAACACACAGGAGTAAAGTGGGCTTGCAGAAAATAATATGACACAAAGAGGGGGACGTCTTGCTGTGCTTTCTCAGGTTGAATAAGTCAGCATCTGTTTTTCCACACTGCTTGCCAATGCCTACTGGCACCAGTAGGTAAACGTCAGTGCAAAGATGGGGATCGACAAACTGCCTTTACTGGCACTGCTGGTTAAGATGTTCACAAAGACTAAAAATAATCTTACACAGACAAAATTAGGTTAAAAAAAACAATGATCTAAAAATCCATGTAATTAAAGCAATTTGTTTTGGAAAATATTTTTGAAGTTAATCAGACTTTATCATGAGATGGCTACTTGTACAACACAAACAATCATTAAACAACCACTAAAACAAGGTCACATTGGTATCTTAAGAAAGATGGTAAGACATAAAAAAAAATTATCGAAAGCTTGAAACTTGAGGTCATAGGACTTTCATAGCAAAAATGTGTTTTTAAAAGCTTTTGCAGACATCACACATCACATTATCAAACATGTTATCAAAATCTAGCAGGGCTCAAAAATGTTTCAGGTTTTAAAATCAGCGCAACTTTCAGTTTTAGCCCCTATATTTTTAAAAGTCGTTTTGTATAGGATAACAACAAAAACTAAATTTAAATGTATTTTCCAAAGTTAAACACATTTGATATTTTTAAAGCTCGATTAAGGCCACCTGTGGCTGCCCACTACTGTGCTTAGCAGATTCTAAGAAAGGCTCCAACAATTTTCTTTCACTCACATGAAAGTAAAAGGTGTCAATTTTCAACTATTTCCAGCTGTGGAAACCATTGACATTGATAGTATGACAACTACTGGCCTATCATTACGGTTTACCTTAAACTGTAATGCAAGATTTCTTTTGCATATATAAAAAGTTGTAACATTTCTCAATGAAACTTTTAACTACAGATCACATAAACTCACAAAAAAAAAAACTCAAAAAAAACAATAAGTTAGACACTTTGTTGTAGCTAAGTTAAATCATTGTGTCAGTATGACAGCAGACCAGTGCTGTATTCTAACACATAAATCATTTTATCATATTGCTTTATACCTCCTAGAGGCTTTCCTGGTATAGAGCAACTGTGCACGTGACTAATCATAGCTGAGAAACCATTACCAAGAAAAAATTGAATTTCTAGAATACTCATGAGGTAAACATAAAATGATCTGTCTATATTGATTCTGCCCTTTACTAGCTTCACATGGCAATGACCGCTATTATTATTATTATTCAAGATAAGGGATTCTTTTAAAATTCCTCCAGTTCATGGGTTTTCTTTGGACCTCTCCTTCAATTTTCTCTGTGATAGATGCATTTCATTTAGTCTGCATATCTTGTTGAAAACAACTATCATGAAAGTTTCTCACATTGGATCTGCTAACCGAATGCTTTTGTTTGGTAACTTTTTCAAGCTGGGATCAGGGTAAATATGTCTTATTTTTCCTTTCAATACCTAACCATGTTTTCTTGATTTTAATCTTATGTTTTCTTTTTTTTTTTTCACCTTCATTTTGGATGTGAAGAACAGAAGAACGTTGATGCCAAGGCTCCCATGTGTTTTTTCTACAAATGGATCTCGGAGTGTCCTCAAAGTAGCACTAAGTGGTTCCATCCTCAGGCCAATTTTTTTTGTTTATTGCTCTGGCTTTGCTAAGTGTTCCTGAAGAAACATCTATATACTGACATGGACATTAGCCATTGATGATCATGGAAACTGAAGATTTTACCTTTATGTAACGGAAACTTCAGATAAAATGATTCCTAAAGAAGAAGGCAACTTCACAAAAACATAAAGTTAATTCCAGCTCTGGTGTCCTGTTTAGAAATAATATTAAAAACCAAAGCCAAGATACAAACCTACCAGGATTGTAAAAACAACTTTGTTGGATGGTTGATGAAGGACGACACAACCAGGTATTTGGTATGCATGAAAGGGGAGATAGCTGTTTTCACATTAATAACTGAAATGTCATTCAACAAAAAGCATTTTCTTTTCACAGCGGTCGTGTTTATATTAAAATGAGCTTGATAATCTCAAATAGGAAAGTGGAACAAAAAAGCAAAAGCGTTATATATGCGCCTTTATAGCTATTGTTTTCCTCTACGCTCTCATAGAGGCCTTTCCAGCAGAAGCTGTTTGCCTGGTGCTTTAAAGCGGGATAACCAAGCAATGAGTGACTTGGGTTTACAAAGATAGGATTGACAAGTGTCAGCACAGAGGCAGAATATGTCATGGCTCTGAAGAGGCTGGTGCCACTTCCAGAGACGCTGGAGAACATGATTGCTGCAGATCAGCCCCGATCACATCAATGGCACGCAAAATCTCCAAACAAACCGCTGAAGACTAAATATTTGGAGCTTAAGACGCAGCACATTGTGAGATTTGAACGCGTTGCTGCTTGTTTGTCATCCACAACTTGTGAAAACATGGGGATTAGGACACCATCTGTGCTCCTGCGAGTGAGTCACTCGGAGAAGATACTGAAATGACACATCAACATCATCTCTCTGGCATAGGCTTTTATGCGGCCGTCTGTTGGAGTATCAGCTTATCCACACCTTGAAAGTAGGCATTAAGATAAGCTCAACAGAAGGGCCAACCCTGTCTCAAAGATGCCACATCGAGCCCAGCGTTGGAGGTGGGAGACAGAAGAACTTTGGCTAAAACATAATTTTTGAACAATGTTTTCGACCCTAGACATGAAGCTGTCACTAACCTGGAAAGCATTACCGCACATCCTTCTGTCTTGCAGCTGTGAGACACTAATCATCTCCTGTCCCAACAAACTAAGTGTTTGTATCATTGCTCTTATTTAAATAGCAATTCAACTGACAAAATTCCATTTTTGCTTTTATGAACACATTATGAGCACATTATTTCACCCTCCTTGTACATACCTACCCTATTTCTAATGCACAAGAACACAAGCTTACTTTGAATTAACTGCACACTACGTGTTCTGATTTTGCTCTTAGCATACAGTATGTTATTCTATTCTATACTATTGTATATCTCCTGTCTTCATTGTGTCACTCATTTTGTCTCCCTCCTTTCATTTTTCAACCCCTAACCGCAAGTCCCTGACACACATTTACTCACACAATGTCAAGGTGAGTGAGTTAAGCACTTTCATCCATCATTAGAACAGTAATAACAGCTCAGAACTGCCTGTCTATCCAGATCCTGATTGGCGTGAAAATGACTCCTAAAATACATTTAACTTAACAAGTTATTACGGGAGCAAATGTCCCATAGGTGTGTGTGCGTGTACATTATTAACCTGTTTAAGATGTGCAAATGACTCAGTGAAGGTTCATGAATGCGTAATTAGCAAAAGTAAAATAACTCCTCCATCTTTCTGTGGAGGACGGGGTCTTCGGGAAAGTACATTATGAAATGTAGGGACCATAGAACCTAAAGTACATCATTATTTATTTATTTATTATATATCAAACACTTACTGTGTGTCACCTGGGATATCAGACATATAATACCGATGCATCAATTTATTGTCTGTTTGTAGTCCTACAAGTTATTAGCGTTTAACCCAGATCAAACAAAACCAAATGAGATAGGGACACAATTTAAAGAGATTGTTTCATTGAGATGCCACAGCTGTAGATTATTTAACATTTTCCTTACACTTTTCCCTACTACACATTGTCCAACCCAGTGCTCCGGAGCTTTAGCCTTTAAGCCACCAAGAATAAACATTAAGTGTGGAAAGTTAGTTTATGCAACTGGCTAATTAGGTTATTGACACACAGAGGGTCTGTTTATTGTTTTAAGGGAATTTATGCAGTAACAAGAGGCCTTTGACATTTATTTATGTGCTGTGCACAAAGCAACTCAGATCTTACCTTGCAATTACTTTAACATATTTTTACAAAGTCAATTTGAATGTCCTTGACAGGCCACTGGTCTAATAATAAGTGGCTCTGGGCTTTGCTGAAGCTCTGCAGGTCAAAGTGTTAAGTGTTATGTTCAGATACGTTGCCTTACTTTAAAATATTTTCATACAATTTTCAAAGAAAATATGCACCCTTATGCTCCCTTTTGGCATTACTTAGGTCAACAATATGACATAATCAAACTGTAACAACAAAAAAAATATGCATATATTTTCACTTGATTTCTATCCTGCCGATTTATAACAAATAACATCTTATGACACTTTACATACATTCAGGTCCAATTTATAATCAAATCCATTCTCATGCAATCTAAACCATCATATCCTATTAATCTTATTTCATCCTTCGATTTGTGCATATAGCTTTTTTATGGTATAATTATTATCGCTGCATGGTAGGAAGTGACACATTCAGCTGGATTTTTGTTTGTTTTTTTCAACCTAAAGTTCAAACTTGTGAAAACCATAAATCTGCATTTGGACCTGAAACAACTATTGAATATGCATCAGTTTAGTTCCAGAAACTGAGAAGTCAACAATGTTAATGTTATGTGTAGGAATACATAGGAATCAAGGAATTTCATTTGTCATCACCTCACATGTGGTACATGAGGTGGAACGAAATTCTAATCCCATGGTCCAGTTTACACCCTGATAGCAGTTTTAAATAGCTGCAAAATAAGAATAATATGATAACATATAAAGAATAATAAGAGAAATAGGATTTTGACTACACAGAATATACAATATGGGACTTCGGACATAGCAGCAATGAGAATTCGGAGTGCAAAATTTGCTGTAGCAGCATGGATGGTTAATAAACTGACATATTAAAGTGAAATTTTAAAGGGACATTTTAAAATGTGATATTAAAGTGAACAGTGCCGGTTAAATGAGAAAGTTTTTTAGTTTTTTTTTTTAGTTTTTTTTTTTCCATTTGTAATTGTCCTTGTGTGTGTTTGAGAGTCTCACAGCTTCTCAGTCTGGTGGTTTTACACTTGAGGCTCCGCAGCCTCCTGCCTGAGGGGAGCGGGACAAAAAGTGAGTGTGTTGGGTGTGTGGGGTCCTTCATGATGCCGGAGGCCCTCTTCCTGCATCTGGAGGTGTAAATTTCTGTGGTGCTGGGGAGACTGACTCCAACAGTCCTCTGTGCAGCCTTCACCACTCTCTGCAGAGCTTTCCTGTCTGCAGCAGAGCAGCTTCCATGCCACACGTTGATGCTGGAGCATCCTGACCAGAATGGAAGTGTTGTTGCTCCAGGTAAGGTTTTTACTCAGGTGTGCACCCAAGTACCTGTAGCTGTTGACCACTTCCACCGCAGATCCATGTGCACGGGGAGGTGGGCATGCTTGCCCCTTCTGAAGTCCACAATCATCTCCTTGGTCTTCTTTACATTAATGCAGAGGTTGTTATCTCTGCTCCAGCCCTCCAGGTGTTCCACCTCCTGTCTGTAGCTTGACTCACAATATGACAGCCTGGATGGATAGGCGAGCAGTCATATCTGAGCAGTGTGAACAGGAGGGAGCTCAGCACACAGCCCTGAGGGGATCCAGTGCTGAGGGTAATGGTGGGGAGGAGATGTTGTGAATCCTCACAGACTGCAGCCTGTTGGTCAGGAAGTCCAGGAACCAGTTGCAGATGGAAGAGCTCAATCCAAGTGAGGAGAGTTTATTAATCAGAGTCTGAGGAATCATTGTGTTGAACGCGGAGGTGAAGTCCACAAACAGCATACTGACGTAGGAATCCTTCTGCTCCAGGTGTGTGAGGGCAGTGTGGACCACGGAGGAAATGGCGTCCTTTGTGGATCGATTTTTCCTTTATGCGTACTGGTGTGGATCCACAGTGACGCTGATGTTGGCTTTGATGTGGGTCTGAACCATTCTTTCAAGGCACTTTGTGACTATCGGTGTGAGGGCTACTGGCCGATAGTCATTCAGACCTGTCACTGCGGAGCTCTTGGGGACCGGGATGATGGTGGCGGTCTTCATGCAGGTGTGGACAGCTGCCTGGATGAGGGAGGCGTTGAAGATGTCCGTCAGCACGTCTGAGAGCTGGTCCGCACACTCTCTCAGCACCCGTCCGGGGATGTTGTCTGGGCCAGCAGCTTTTCGGGGGTTGATCCTCCTCAGCATCCTCCTTACTTCTGCTGCAGTCACACTGAGGCGCTCTTCTCCTGGTGAAGTGTATATATATATATATATATATATATATATATATATATATATATATATATATATATATATATACACTCTCCTAATCTCAATGTAAAATATGGCACTTTGTTGAATTGGAGGATTATTGACATTAACGATTATTAGTCGAGGTTCTATTAGCTCTGCTGAGTCTAAATATTCTATCATGACGAAATAGTGCATAATATTCTTTTTTTATGTAGTCCAATTTGCTCATGGGCTGCCCTTACTGCCTTAAGATGTAGAGGGAATGCTAAATAAGGTAATTAGGCTGGTTAAAAGACTATTGAGTGCAAGGGTGTCACAATCGGGGTCATAAGCAAATTGCCCAATTATGAGTCTTCCACTGGGGAGCAATTATTTGAAGACAGGCATGATTAGCTCAGTAAACAATATATATTCTTTATGCTACATTTATTTTCTAAATTTCCATCAGACTCAATCAGTTCATTTGTTCATCATTTGACCTGCCTAATCAGTGTCAAACTTCAAATGTGTACTACAGTGTCATCAATTCATGTTGCAACAGAGTTTTCAAAGATAGTTGACCTCAATCAAGAGTTATCTATTTTCATCTGACTTTCATGAGTCATGCGCACGTCATGAAATGCACAGAGGTTCTTTTAGATCAGTTTGGATTAGATATCTCTTTCTGGAGCTTTAAGCATGGTTACAAAAGAGAAGGCAATCACTGAAGAGAAGGGAATCTTGACTATCACCAGAGCAACCTTCACATGGTCGACCCCCAGAGCAGCTGTTGTGATACTTCATTTTCAAGCAAGAGTACATTTAAAACAAGACACCAGAGTTGTTCTGGTGTCTGGGAGGGTGGGGGTAAAAATAGAGAGATGTGGGTGGAATGAGAGCCAAGAGACAACGAAATGCTCAAGAAGATATGCAGCCAGTCCTGCAGCTGGGGGGATTCATTAGAAGGTTTTACCCTGGTGAACATATAAAAACAGCTCAGATCAAATAGAATGCTGGTTGTATTACCTCACACACTCAAGCTACTTTAAACATTTCACAAATTGTTAAGTCAGAGCATAAAAAAAACACCAAGAGAAAATAGGTGTGGGTCAGTAGGCTTTGTAGAAAAAAAAAGAATGAATTAATAGACCATTGTAAAGTGTCTTTTCTAAGAAGGTTAGATGGTGAATGCTGTTAAATCAAGTCTTCCTGTTATTCTCCACCATCCCTCTCCTTTATTTTTCTGGTCTCTCAGCATCATTATACACATATTGCTCATCCTCTGCCAGGTCCTTGGTAGTAAAACATGTTTATTCAGAGCAACATCCTCAGGTTTTATTTGGTGCTACCTTCCTGCATAATGAACCAACCACGAAAAGAAATATGAGTTTGTACAGCTGAGCACTGAAACAGGACAATAACACTTTGATGAACTTGGACTGAGCTCAAGTAGACTAATAATCTTCTGGTAAACCAGATATTTTTGATGGAATTAAACTATGGTGGCCCACAAAAACTTAAATATGAAAAATACCTGGTTTCATTTGGTCATTGTCATTGCCATTACGTCTATAAAGTTTCCATAACCCTTAAAAAATGTGTCCATATTTGATAGTACAGGTATATTAGGATATAAACATGAATAATATGTATGTGATGGCTGACCACAACATGTGCCAGTGAATACTGGACTACCTCGCTTGCCAGACAGTATGAGAGGGCTCAGGGCTTTGGCTCTGACAGAATGATTTGCAGTTGGTACGGAGTCCCACGGGGAACTGCTCTGGTAAAGCCGCTAATGTTTTTCTCTTGGATAGCTGGATGAATTGATTGCTTTTGTGATAACACATGCAAATTCAAGCACAAGACCTGTATCCCCTACTAACACAACTAGAGGACTGGTAGCTAACATGATGTCCGTACAGGTGAAGTACCAGGACTAACTGCCCTAATAAGGTGTGATGTGCATTGAAATAAAAATTCTACCATTCTTGTATTTTGAGGGGTTGTGTGGATGTTGTTTTGTCCTACCCGACTCCTCCTCGGGGTGCAGCTGAAACCTCCAGCTTGCACTGGTCAGACTCAAACAAGTAGCATAAGTGGGTTCTTTCAGGTAGACGACAGATATTCCCACACAGAAATTCTCACCAGACTTGCTGGGACTTTGTGGTCTTTATTGATTTTTAGTTGCTTTAGTTGTTTACTTAGCTCCTTTTGTCCTCTGCGTTCCACTATGGTCATCTCCTCCTGGCCTTTTCCCAGTCATCTGTTGCAGCTTCTCTTTTTTTTTTTTTTTCTTTGTCCTGTTCAGCATCATGCCTAATAGAATGAGTTTCTGGCTGCCATAGTTGTGCTTAGCAGATTTTCTTTTCCAAGTGAGGCTTTATAGAGCCTCACTTGATTCCCATACCTTGATCATTTATTGATAACTGAGGTATTATATACATTGTAAAGCTAAACAGAACTGAGGGGTGGGGGGGGGGGGGGGGC
>JAVLVB010000040.1:57065-78392 GCA_032876305.1 Orestias chungarensis
TTTACTAAACAAAACAGAAACCTTGACATTTTTGGTTATTTTCTTTGCTCTTTACTCACCTTTCTGAGATCTAGCGAAACTGCTGTCCCTGTGGGCCTCCTAGCAACCCTGCCAAACTAAAAAGGTAGGAAAATAAACAAAGCTTATCATTTTAAACCACTTCCTTCTGCGTATAAAAAAAAAATTCCAATTTAAAATGTCTTGCCCCAAACAAACAGGAGAAAAAAGCTGTGTAACCATGAAACTACAAGCCAGTGTCCATAAAGGTTAATTAAAATAGTTTTTTTGTATGCAAAAGGAAGATGTTTAAACATTGCAAATAATATTAAAAGATTTTAGGAACCTGAATATAAAAATCTAAGCATATGAAGGTCCAGGGTCCTTCTTTCAACTTACTTTTAATACAAAATGCTAGAAACATCAACTCCATGACAACTGCTAACAACATCGATTTGGCAAAACATGGATTTAATAATTAGTCAAAAACACATTTTAAAAGGGTAACAAAGCAAAATCACATGTTTCCTTTTTGTTAGTTTTTGCATGTTGCAAACCATTTAATTGTCCATTATCATATCAGGATTGGGAACTCTAGAATTATAAGTGTAGACCATAAATATGTATAATATGTAAAACCCCTTGTTTTGTTCAGTTATAATTCCAATTTATCAAGGGAAATAATAATCAAAGTTTTACCTTAATTATACCTGGATTCTTATGAATATTACCACTTATTGGGTATTTTGAGGGACGTTGATAATAAGCTAAAACAAATTATTTGTGATTCACATCCAAGTGCCTTAACTCTGGTTCACCTCATAAAAAAGCTTTTGGCTGTATTTTAAAGAAATACGTTCTGAATATATGCTGTCAACCATTTAAAAAAAGAAAAAAAAAGAGAGGCAAAAGCCAAGCCCTCAGCTTGTACAGGCCAATTCAACTACTCTAGGCTGCCAAGGGGTTACTTTGGGATGGCTCTGCTGACTACTGCCCCTTGTCTACAGGATCAAATTTACTAAGACACACAATTATTGATTGCCTTCTGCATGCCAACGGAGGAAAACCATTTTAGTTGCACATTTTGTTTTGTGGTGTCTGCCAGAGGCTTAATAAAATGCTGTCATTGAGCATGTACAAACATTCAGGTCCATATAAACATACAGAAGAACTGTTCACACACAAGTGTGCACATTGCACAAGGAAATTTTCTTATCTCTGTAAGTCAGGATGACCAAATTGGCTAGGGCTTAAACTACATGGGTCAATAGGGACAATCAATGGTCTCAACTGTGAGAAAAGCAAGGGCGCCAAAGATTTGTGCAGTTCTATATCTTCCCCCTCTTCTATTTTGTCTGTGTTTGAACAAGAGGGTCAAAGGTCGAACACTTGCAGCAAAACCCTTCAACGACATTGCAATCACACAACTGTATTCTGCTTGTTTGCTCATGCATAGCCTCTCTCCTCTGTACTCTCTCTCTCCATTTCTAACTCAAAGCTGTGGACAAACAGCCTTATCTTATGCTGCCTTGCTGTCAGTGAGAGTGGTCTATTTCAGGCTTTATCTTGAGCAGGAGCCGGCCTGAACCTTGGGTCTGAAGACGAGCTGGGGCTCCAAGAGATAAGGTAGACAGGGACACTGTAACCTGCATGTCTGCGGTCAGGGTGGGAATGGTTTCCTATTCTACCTCTATAAATTGGCTCAGGATCACTAAGCTCTGGATGGAGGCTCACAATTTTTCTGTAAAGCAGAAGATTACGGAAAAAGCAAAAGCTTTTCTAGTATTTGTAGACTTGGTCTGCAACAACAGCTCTTGGAAGTACAAAAAATGCCCCACTCAGATCGGAACCCTGACTCTGCTACGAATGACAGCAACATAAAAGATGAATTTAATTGACGAGTCAGACGTTAAGGGTGCAAAACGTTTGAAACCACTAAAACAAGTGTTTGACTTTTTTGTGATGATCAAACATCAATCCATGTCCACTTTGACAAAAATAATATTTTACGTAAAGTCATCAGTTGTGCAATATGGTTTTGAGTTTTATTTAACTATCAACTATAACCACAACTATATTTAACTATAACCACAATAGGATGTAACTTGTATTCATTTGGGGTTGATCGTGTCAACATCAAATACAACTAAACAAGAAAAAAGGATTTTTCACAAAATATCCGATCAAGTGAAAGGACCTATACCAGGATTTAGACATCTATTTAAATGCAATGTAAATCCTACTTCATTTGTCATGCCAAGTGAAAAAATAAGACAAAAAAAAACTCAATATAATTCAGCTCATCTTTGCTCTGTTTTTCATAAAGCCTTAGTTCCCACTCGGCACACCGACATAACATTATCCTTTGTTCATGCACCGTGATTACAATAGCAGTACTTCAGAGAACGCTTTTGCACTGACGCGGTAGTGTTATTCTGGTCCTGATCACTCAATTATGCATGGGCTTTATTTTCAGCATTTGCACTGTGGGTTCAACCAAGGACCGACGGCCTGCAATCAAAATGTACACATTGACGTAATGGTACCGGAGACTCCCGCTACTGCTGCCAACAAAAAACTAAACAGAAGCAAACCTAAACAAATGTATGACCATCTAGACAGAATTTAGTGTTTCATTATAATCAACCCGCATTATATTGTACTTCATAGAGCTCAAGGTTTCCATGGTGAGGAGATCCATGGGTAAACAGGTACAATATTTCTGATTTAAAGATTTGATCCTCTAAATACTAGTTTTAGTGACTCATAACTGTCTGGTACTCTTTTAAATAAATCACATTACCCTAAAATTCAGAAACTGATGTTGAGAGATTCTATCTACAAACATTTTTTGTGGTCACAGCTAATTTTAATTCCGAACGTGACAGTGTAATTGCTGCATTTTTTTCTCTCTAGATTTGCATCAATGATTATTTTGTGTCTTACCAATGTGTATTCAATCTTTTGTTTCCCCAACAGTAAATATTGCATAATACCATAACAAGCCAATCAGTACATCACTCAGAGTGTGTTCCTTTGTATCAGATTACCAATAATTTGATATTACATTTAAGCCAGTCAAGCTGTAACCATGTGTTTTTAAAACACCTAACAACACAGCCAAGACAATTAAATTTCATTCCAGTGTAAAATGTGACATGGCCATGCTTGCAATGAAAATGACTTCATGATGTGCAGTTCTAATAGCACATGGTGTTTTAAATGAAGAAAATAAAATTAAAGCAAGAATTGGGTTTCAGTTGTTGCTAAGCAACACCAGCAACCAAGACTAGTGTGTTGTTTTTCTAAAGCTGTTAGCTGAACAGGAAGGCTATTGTGAACAACAAAGTCTTAGCTAATTAGTAGTAGTTTAGATGCTAAGCCATGAATCCATGTATTGTATTTTACTAATATGAGATTGGGTTGCCATCATAACAGATCCAGATGTTAGACCGACCCATTCCCTTTCCTAGTGACACTTCTGAACGTCAATCAATGGAATTCCAAGGCCAAAAGCATATGCAGGCAGCCACTTTAGGATACTTTTGCTCTCCTCCCAGGATATATGTGCCTGTTAAACCTCCAATGGGACCCAGTAGCTGAATCAACTCTCTTAATGGTGAGTAGCAGAAGTTCTGTTCCATCTATAAGGCTGAGACAGAGATATTCTAGAGAGGAAGCTTGTTTTACCTGGTTGTGTTTGGTATTACATTTTTTCGCTCAGAATCCACGTCTTTTGCCCAAAGATAATAAAAATTAGATTAAGAGTAATACTGGAAAAGGCGATCCCAAAGGAGGCTCTGAAACAAAACAGATCGGAATTATTTGGTCAACTTTACCTAAAGGTCTTGTCTCCTTGTCTCCTCATATAATACAAAACAGACAAACAAAATGTTTTCTATTTCCATCCTGATCAAATTGTTTGTTTCAGAGTATCTGTGTGTAAAAGCTCCTCTACATCCAATAATTTACACACACACTTTTTGTTAGACTCATGCTTTAAAATGAAAGCATGTTTTCTGGATTATAGCAGAAAGACATAAATCCTTAAAAAGAAAAAAAAGAAAAAACAAACTAAGTCTTACATGTTAGGTCATCATGGATACCTGGGTATTACTAGTTCTTAAGCCAATTAAAAATGGCAAAACATTTCTACTAAAAGTCTGTCTTGATGTGTGACCTTTATTAAACAAAAGTGACCTCTTATGGTAAGTCCTACACGTACGTTTTGTAGGTTTTACACTCATAGTTGTTCAATACTCCTATTCTGAAGAAAGGAAGTACTAATTAATTAAAATCCAAAATATGTGGACTTATCATATCTGTACTAGGATTTTGACAGATGTTTAGATAATATTATCATTGTGAAAACCAAAGAAAGCAAAAAAATCTCAAAATGATCTATCATCTCAACTTGTGAGTTGAATCTGTTACTACACTGCTATATTCTATGCAAGACTATAATAGAAGTAGAAGTTCTAAAGAAAAAAGGGACGGTCACTCTTTATTACGTTTTAATAATAAGTATTTTTATTTAAGGCACAGTACCGTATTATAATGCATGTATTATCTTCAGTGTCAGTGAACAATGAGATCTTTAGCCTGGATGAGTAGGTAATCATATCAGTGACACACTCCAGCCCTCAGCTGTTGCTAAAGCTGTTGATGGAACTGATTGTATTACCACTTTATTCCCCCTAGTATTTTATGTTCATTTCACAATTTATCTCCCATTTACTGATTAAATTGTTTCAGTGGTGAGAATTTATTTAATTTTCCCTTTGCAAACATAACTTTGCAGTGTATGTTTTCAAAAAGAAAAAAAACAAAATACTAAAAGTCTTTCCACTTGAGGTTTCTATGTGGTTTCCTATGATGTGCCTCCTAATAGACGTATTGTAAAACACCAATTCCAAAGGTTCCATGGATTACTAAAGAGGCATCCAACAAAACAGTGTAAAGAAGAAAGACTGTTTGTGGAGTGAGGAGAGTGTGTATTTAATGTGCAGTTCTTGCTATCCTAGAAGTCTATGGATAGTAACTTGCAAGATTCTATTTATACCAACTTCTTTACATGGCCAAAGAGCTGAAATACCCATGACACTAAGAGAAAGATACAATTGCAGAACACATTTCACTCAGTCATGCTTACCACATTGACTTGTGTCCTAAATAGGTGTACCGGTTTGTAAGTTAACACTGCAGATACCTAGAACTAAGAATCAATGGGATGTTGAGGATAGGTGAAACCATTTGAAATGGACGTCGCTCTTGATATGTAAAGGCCTTGAGCCCATCACAAGAAACAAGAAGACCCTATAGTCTTGTTTGCTCTTTCCAAGGTTTAAAAAAAGAATCTGTAAAGCTATAATAGTCATTTCTTAGTTTTCTTTCCTGGTACTTTCTCAGGAATTATTTTGTGTTACAACTAACTTGTCAGTTTAAAGCAGCTCCTCTTAGCCAGTCATCTGTTCTTGGCTGTCCTTTTGGTTCTACCCCCTTGAATGGAATTAGGACCATCTGCTGGCTGCCAGCACTGAAGAGACCCAATGTTAATTGAAATAAATTGTGTCGAGTGATCAGAATATCTGATTTAATTTAGTAATTGAAAGCACTTGACCATTGAGGTGCCGTGAGGCTGTGGCAACTCTTTCCACCCACAAGAGATGGCTCAGTCAACCGTCATTAAGTGCGGCGGTATAGCTGACTCTGTGACGAAGATATAGGAAAAATTTAAGCAAAATTATGAAATGTTCAAGGGGCTCCTGCTGTTTTCGATCAAGGTTCAAAAATAAATCTAAACAGGATGTAAAAAAGCCAACCAAAATTAAAATACACTGGCAAAGATTCTTCCCACAGTCAAGATACAGAATCAGCTTTAATTGTAATTTAAAAAAAGCTCCTCCTTCCAGAGAGATTGCTGTCAATATATTTCTGTAATTTTAGTTGTTGATGTAACACTTGATCATAAGACGCTGATAGTCAGTCAATCACAGACATCAACCTTTTTGACTTCATCTCTCTGCTGGATGTCTGTTGTTACAGAAAGCAAATAAGATGTCCTTGTGCAGAAAAAACCTACTGCAATGCAGTTGCTTAAAATTTACTTTTCTCCTTATCTATCCCCAGCAATGAAATGCTTGAGAAGTTTATATTAAATATGTTCAAGTGTGCGTAAAGAGGTGGTGTCAAAAATGTCCACGAAACAATGTGCAATGCAAACAGAAAACACCAAAAGAAAAATGTTTTGTGAAACTTTATATTAAATAAAAAATGCAAGGATCACAAATTCAAATCTTTGATGGTGGAGGTTTGCTGGTTCTTTAATAAAAAGGGTAAAATGTTAGTATCTTTCTAAATGACTGCTTTACTGAAAACACAATCGCAATACATCTCAGTAGTTTAAACGTGTAATTGGGTTGACCTATTTTTCTGACCTAACAAAAAATATAGCGAAGTAAAGAGTTTACATATTTCAAAGACATCCTATTTGTGACAGTAAGCTTGAGTTTCTTTTATGTGTGTGTATTGAAATAGAATACGAGAAACAGTATTTTGTGTTCATCTTTCCATCAGAGTACCTCAGTCAGCTCCTGTGTGATAACAGAACTGCCACTGTGTTGCTGTTTGTGCTTCTGCTGAAGAGGGATGATGACTCCCGCGGCAACTCGTTTCAGCCTTACAGCTATTTAACTGTTCGTCAGAGACTGAAACTATGATGTAAATTCCATTTTAAAGAAAAGAAACCAAAAAAAAAAATCAGAGGACAAAGCATAACTAAAACCAATCATAATTATTATGCTACAATAATGGGTTGTTGGTGACATCGACGGTAAATCATACAGCGCCGACTTAAATAGCATGCAGAGGGGGTGAGCGCGGCTTTGCTTTAGATGTATGACTCGCACAAATAACAACAGTGTAATCAGTCTGTTCGAAATTTATTACATTGAGGTGGCAAATATAAATCCGCAAGAGGAAAATTAAATTCTTTGAATACGGAAAGCAGAAAGTTACTTTTTTTCACTTTGGTGACCATGTTCCAGAGTGAAAGGAAATATTTATTTTAGGTGACCCGCTGCTTGCTTTGCTTCAACACATTGTAAGCATGTTTTCTCATGTTAAAACAGGAAAATTTCAATATGGAAGGGTAAAAATAATATTTAAAAAAGACATTAAAATGGGCTTAACTAAGTGTTGTACACTTATTTATGTTGTATTTTTGAACTATATATTCGACGCTGGTCAAAAACAAACCGATATTTTCACAAGCTGTTGGGTAAGGAAGGAGCTAACTGAGAACTTCTGACAGAAAATGAAATTTATCATGCACAAAGCTTGAAAATAGACATACTGCGCATGTGGATATGTTTTGAGGGGTTTAAAATTTAACCTCTGAGCTCCTACCAAGATTACCAAAGATTTTAAGCTTCTTTACAGAAGTTCACATTCAAACCTCTCGAAAACAAAAGTCGAGCCTTCATTTACAATTCAACTCGCTATTCAAGGAGTGTGAATACAAAAAATGTTACAGGGGTGCAATCGTTTCAGGCTCTAAGCAGTGCTTGACCAGCAGCTTTGATAACATGCTTCTGTCCTTGGAAAAACATTGTGTGCATCCCAACACCATCATCTGGCTGCCTCTTTAGTAATCAGCCATGTAGCGATAAGCAGTCTATAATCTGCTGTGTATCATTGAGGGTTTTTTCACTGAAAATAAGAAAATAGTCAACAAACAGCAAAAACATCTTCACTGCCACTATAGAACTTGTTCCACCTTCGGCAACCTTCCCTTTGTATTAGAACATAGACACCCCCCTGGACATCAAGACTTTCAATGCTCAGTTTGGGAGATCTCTAGATGTTCCCAGACCTTAAATGCATTTCTAAGTCCACAATCAGTTCCTGGGTAATTCATACAATCTCCACTGAGTTAGTTGTTGCAATACACCCCACAGACGGCATCGAGGAGGCAGTCTGATTAGATGCCCCAGCTACTATAACTGGCAAATTTCTACGTGAAGAATCAGGAGCTATATCTAAAACTCCCTTCAAATGAGAAAGCTGCCTATCATTCCCTACATAGGAAGCTCATTTCAGTCCAGCTGATATCCACAGCTTTGTTCTCTCAGAAATGAGCCATAGCATTGCTGTAGGTGAGAGTGAGACCAAACAGAGAACTTAACTAAACTTACCTTTAACCCAGCTCTTACTTCACTACGTCAGATCAGAACAGCTCTCGCATAATTGTAAAGAAGACCTCAATGAATTTATATCAAATTATTCAAACCTAACCCATGACCTGGGGGGGATGGGGGGGTTGCAAAACTCGTCAAACGTAAAAGAAACGACTGTTGGATTAAACTTGCCTATGAACGAATTCACTGCTTCCTGAAGGTAAAATACTTGTACTCAAACTAAATGAGTAAAAGAACAAGACAATCTATTGTTTGAGGGAAACAAACTCCACGTCCGCATCTAAAGCTGCGGTAAATTGGTTGTATAGTTTCCAAGGGGAACTTAATTTAGCAGATTTTCCCGGGCTCTTTTACGAGGGGAAAATAAAAAATAGCGCAGCACTACACGCACGCCAATTAGTTAACTTCTTGACACAGAAAGTCAGCTGATAAACAACATTGACTGTGCAAGAAGAACTGCCACTGACACAACTATCAGTCAAGTTAGGGACATTCAATTGGTGGTGTTGTAAACGTTTTTGACAAATTAAGATGAACGTCAAAAATGTGGCTAAAACATTGTTATCTCATTGATTTTGCCTTCAGAATTCCACAATTTAATCTTGTTGTTTCACGTCAAAAGATTTCTGCGCATCACCTTTCAAGACCCAGTTTAGACAAATACTAGAAGATGCGGAAACATCTATCTGTCCCTGTCAGGTAGGGAAGTACCATATATTTAAGGCTTATCAGGCATTTATTTTTCCCTCCGCCAAATGGAGTAAATGAGATGTATTTATTTTTCCCCTGTTGCTTGTCTCCGTTGATGTTTTAATATCCTTAACAGCAGAGAGAAGGTTGATCATGAGGAGGAGGACGATGAGGAGGCGACGGCTTACTAGACTGAGCCTTTGAGAGCACGCCGGGTCTGACTCAAGAGAATGAGATGTTTCCAAAAATATAAAGGAAGGGAGGAATGAAGCATGGAGAGAAGAGAGAGGGAATGTGCTGAAGAGGCAGAAAAAGAAGAAAACGAGTGGATTAACTCCCACCCAAAACACCCCCTCCCCGCTTTTTTCAAAAGCCCTTGGATTCGTCACAAAAAACGTGCCGAATTAGCAGGAACACATCGCATGGATAAACATCCCTAAACACTTTCTCCGGTTTCCGTGACACAGAAATAAATGAATTATTAAACAAAATATTAAAGATAATCCAACTTTTAAATGAGATCTGTGTCAGATTTAGTCTTCTTAAACTTTTTCTACCTCCATACCTCCATGGGCAAATGCACCTCTGAGTGAGCAGATGTAAGCAGTTGGTTGGATGTTTTAAATAGACGCCATAAAGTACATGTTGGCTTTTGAGCACGACGGATGGCCTCTGGAGATGCACCTCTTTGAGAATATCCTGCCTTGATGAATCTAAAAAGGTTCGCATTCCAGTTCATTTTACAATTCCTGTTTAAATTGACTTAAAAAATATATATATGACAAACATTCATTGCATAGCAGGGAATTAAAATCACATTTCATCCAATCTTGCTAGTTATAGTATCTATATTATTCCAGATATTAGCAAAACTGTCCAACTGTGACATCTTAACACATTCAGTGAAATACTGAGAAAACACCCAGGATTGGAGCATCCAGCCCCTTTAAATATGATGTCAAACTTCAAGGTATTTAATTGGTATTTGATGTAAAACACCAAGTAACAAATATTTGTAAAGTGAAAGGAAATTGGTTTAAAAGATATTTCACAGATAAAAACAAAATAAAGGTGAGTACAACTAAGTTCAGCCATGTTCACTCTGATACTGATAAGTGTAACCAATAACATTTATAAGTCAGCTTGTAACTAACTTAAATACTTAAATACAACCATGTTCTGAAAGCCTCGAAAAAAATTAGTAAACAGAAAATCAAACAGTATCAAGAAGAACCAAGAAACATACCTCTTAATCAGTTTAATGAAAAATATCCAAGCCTGACAATCTGTTAAAAACTGAATGAATATAGCTCAACTAAGAAAAAAGTGATCTGGCCTTGAAGAAAAGCAATATCTGAAATAATGCCATAAGATTCTTTAAAATTTGCTAAAAATCAATGAAGAGGACATAGCAAACATGTGCAGGAAGATTCTGCAATAGCATTAGACCCTATTCTTCATTTTAAACCTGAATGCACTACACATTATCCTGAACACATTATATGATGGCAGCATGAGTCTTTGGTGCTCGTCTTTACCAGGCAGGTAAAATTTAGATGATCATAACTGTTTGGAAGAATGATGACGCAAGAAAACATTTTGGAGACTGACAAAAACCTAAGACTGGGGCGGCGGTTTTACATTCTAGCAAGAAATGAATTCAAGAGCCTCATTTTGAACATTTCATTTTGAAGATATTCGTTAATGCAGTTTAATACAAATGTATGTGAATTATTTTTAGGTAATTTGTAAAAGAGAGTAAAACCCATACATTTTTATTCTTCTTTTGCAAAGTTATACCTTTTTTTTTTGTTGCTTATTACATAACACCTCAGAACAAACATTGGTTGTAAAATAACAAAACGTGAACAGGTCCAATAACAGTCTTTCAGTTCAATGTAGGTGAGTCTTTTTAATGTTGACAGTGAAAAGAAAATCTGGAGAATTAAGAGATAAAAGCTAACTTTTAACCCAAGCACTGCAAACAAAAGACGACGAAGATGATGCCGATAGTTTATCGTCAAGAGCATTGATTCCACATCAGGACCCAGACAGCACAGCAGGGTATCATGGGACCCTTTAATCTAGCAGGAAAGACATGGGTAATCCTCGTCAAGGGGATTACCACCGACCAGTACTCTCTCTTTGGATATTCTGACTTCAGTCAGCTTCAGTGCTTAAGCACTAACCCACCAATCGTGTTCGACCAAAGGCTTCATCACTCATCCGAAGTATTAGCAACAGAGGCCATGTATTTACTCTTGAACTCTCACCAAAAACCAAGAAGATTTTAGAAGTAAAGAAGCTGAAACTTGTAAGATCACAAACTGAGGTTCCCGTGGGTAAAATATGCTGCTGTCATTTCTTTTTTCCACCTAAACCCACCAGAGTGGTCGTGCTTTTCTAATATGTTTGTGTTCCAATTAATGGCGTATTCGTGGAGTCATATTCTCTGCCTAACAGATTGCAGAGCTGTATTATCTTAAAATATTCCAATTTAATATCTCTTTATAAATCTTTTTTCTAAGCCACTGACTCATATGATAACATCAAGAAAATATTATCAAACAATATCTGTGGATACCAGGGAAATCCATGAACAAAAGGCACCTGGGTGTTAGGTTTTTCTTGTATGTATTGACGTTTTTTTCTCCGTTTTGTTTTGTTCTTCTATTTACATAGTTTGTATTTCATACTTTCGAAGCCGCCAGCAGACTAGGTCCATATAGAATGGGTTCGGCATTTAGAGGGCAGCAAGCACCTGTTTACCTTTTTTTTTTTTCCAGTCAGAAGATGTTTTACAAGTAACTTAAAGGTGATATTGAGCAAATAGCGATAAATGATTGAAACATGCTATACTTTACCTCTTTGTTGCATAAGAATAAATAAGAGTGGCACAATAGGATATATAAAAGTTGCAACAACTGCTAGTAGCTAAAGTTGAAGACATGAAAATACAAGATAATAAAAGGACATAATCTGGTCAGCTTCAAAGAACTTAAAATCTATCTTTCTTTTTTCGGGGGGTTATAGAGAAGCAAACACGTTTAAAAAGGACATTGGGACAGACAATTTCCTTCCTTCAAACAGCATGAATTATGGGAATTAAACATAAACATTGACGATTAAAATAAATTAAGTAAGCCCTCTGTTTAACAAAGCTTTCGTTACAAGCCAATGAAATTAGCCCTAAACTCAAATTTTGTTTACCGTTGCCTTTAACAGTGAAGATTCGGCTTCACGTTCTTTGCTTTTACCCAGATCATATTAATTAAAACTTGATTCATGTGGCACCTTTCAATATCAATGATGAAAACCTCAAAGTTCTTCAACAAACAGAATAAAACATTCAAAGGGCATAATTAAACAAAAGCAGATTAAAAAAAATTAAAAAAAACTTTTTAAGTAGCAATACTAAAACATTATGGTCCTTCATATGAATTACAAATATCAAACGTAGAATGCATCAGCTTACATTCATTATAGTGTTGTGATGTTAGCATCAGATTTAAGAAAATAGTAAATCTAAGCAAGAAACAAAAACAAAGAAGGTATAAAAATGCAGAAAAAATATACTATTTAAAGTAAAAATGTCAAATTTTCTCGTTTTTGGTTCACCACAAATCATATTGTGTCACAGGAGACTAAGTGAATGGAGGTACTCTGATCAAATAAAAAACTAAACATATGCAAGGATTAGAACAAATTATTTAGAATCCACCATCCCCACTTTAAAACCAGGCAGCGGCTGCAGCATCATTGTGTGGGGGTTGCGGTTGGGAAGATGCATGAAGTTAAACACAAGGGGAACATCTGAAACTGGGGCAGAATTTCACGACCCTAAAAATACAGCAAGATACCTAATGCAGTCATGTGTCAGAATGGCCTGGTCAACGTAAAGTAAAAAAAAAAAAAAGGATAATCTGCACTAGACTTGATAATTGCAGTCCACAGAGGCTCTATATCTAATTTGACGTAGCATGGGTTGGTTTTATTTGCAAAAGCATTGGACGACTGATCATCAGTATAATTCTTAGTTTAAGTTTCTAGACTATTCTATATAGCCATTCATCTTAAAAGGCTTACAATGCTTTGTCCCTGATGTGTTTTTCACCATCTTATTATCTATGGAATTTAAATAAAAGTATTACTTTGATGAAAGTAGTTGGAAAGACAAACAACAGTTGAAATTCAATGCTTTTTTCACATAACCAGCGTTTTGACCATAACCAGTCAGGCGTGGCACATCAGCCTCGCAGCAATAATATGGATAGTCAAGATAAGCACTGCGGCGCCAAACCTTGACCACTTTCCTACTCAAAGAAGAGAAAGGCAATTAATTCCCATTTTCTCTTAAATCAGTGGCCTGAACCCAACATATTTAATTACAGAGGTCAAGCGGAAGTGATTTTTCATAAACAACTCAATTCTTGGCATTCTGGCCAGTCCCCATTTTGAAGCTCTCACAGTTGAACACATGACAACTCAAGTGAATAAAAACAATAACAATAATAATAACAAACAAAAAAACAGCAAGTAATTATTATTTTTTCCAAGTTGCTTTTCTTAAGATTAAGTTATTTGGTTTATTATATTACTATTTTAAAATAATAATGTAATGGACATGTGCTGTTCATTAAGGGGTTCATGTGATTAAACAACAAAAAAGCTTGAGTGTATCGGAAAAACTTTCTGTTTCCAAATGAAATCAATGTTTGAAAATCAACCTGCAGGCATAGATCATACAAATAACATAAAGGCATGTTCCGTTATGTTTAACCCATTCGTAACAATAAAAAATCTGTGTGCAAGTCTCAGTGGAAACAAAAGAAATAGTCACTCAATTATTCATAAGCAGCCAAAATCTCATTGAATAGTCTTCTGAACATTAAATAAAAATGATATCCAGACTAATTATGATGTTTTCTGTCTAACTTAATACAAACAAGCGACAGACAGTTGATAACTGCTTTGATCGGCGACGATATGTACCTCCGCGTTTCTCGGAAGAGAAGGCAACTATGAGGGGGAAACAAACAGCTCAGGTGTGATCTCACCTGCCACACAACTTTCAAACCCCGCCGTCACCTCTGTCTGTCATATTGTCCTCAGATGTAAAGAGAGAGAGAGAGGAGAAGAGAGGGACTTACTGGGGCACTCGAATCAACATGCCAGAAAATGGGTCAGTGCTCAAAAGTGACACAGTTTGCTAATTTGCATGGGCTCACTGAGAGTGAAATTCACATCAGTGAAATGTTTAACCGGTGCCACGGCCTTAAGTAGCAAATTTAATTTTTAGTATGAATAAATGCTCAGAGATCAGCTTTTATGTCACTCATGAATCTAAAAAAATATTTTTTAAAGCTGAGGCTTGGCTGCCAAAAAAACTAAAATAAATAAATACTGTTTTTAGACTGATATCTAACAGTTTGAACCTCTTTAGATTTAGAAGTGTCAACAATCAATGTTGGCAGGCTTTCAGCTTTAATGGTCACTACTGAGACGGATGTGGTCAGAACTATACTAACCATGATTGCCATGATTTTTCTATTATTTTATTTTGGACTTTAATGACACATACAAGTCTTTTTTTTTATGAGGATAAAACAGTTTCCATGATTTTTTATGAAGTCCTATCATGGCCAAAATTAAACATGTATGCTGAAATTAATGCTTGTACTTCTATTATTAAGTTGCAGAGGAGAAACGCGCTTTTACTATGAGCTTTTTTATGTGCTGTGAATGGGTTCGCATAGAGAAACACATGCTGTTCTAATCGTTTTTGCACAACAATGGCCTCACATACAAATAATCATCAGCAGCCAAAACAAAAATAAAATAAAATAAAAAAATAACCCCAGGAAGTTATCATAAACTGTAACTGTAACCAAACCCCTAAAGCTCTTTTAATATTTACAGCTACAATCTTGAACAAACAATATTCTAAATTTGCTCCAGGGATATACAGACTTACTCTGCCTCATTGCCAGGGAAAAGACTTGCGTCAAGTCATAATGAAGCTTTCTGACCAACCCTCAGCCAAGGTGGTAGCAGCATCATGCTAAGAGACTATTTATCGTAATTTCAAATTCTGCTGTAAATGTATGAAGTTTAGTTAAAATCTGGATTTGATGCAGGTAAACAAGTAATGAAAAAAAAAGTGTGATTTCTCTGCATGATCCAAAGGGACACTTAACGAAAAATCACATGTACTGATGCCTTGGGCATCCTTTTAACTGCTCAGATAAGTCAATCTCATCCACAGTCCCCAGAGAAAATTGTCCATGTTTTCCATCTGTCTCTGACCCTACTGATTTAAATACCCGCATTACCTTTGTATCATGCCATCGGATGTTGCAGGGGCTCACAAGTTGATTTAATTCAGTTGTGAGACAGAGGGGAAAGTTCTAAAAGTAGGGTTAGGGTTAGGCAGTAAGCCGTGAGGGGTTTAGCACAGAAAATCCACTGTAAATACAAACATCTGCACTTGATACTTGTTTTTCAAATGTTTTTCAAAGTTATTGTATGATAACAAAAACCTGTAAAAAAAATAGAAAGAAAGGTTCAGAAACTACATTAAAAGCCCAACATCATTGAGATTCACCTCAATGAGTACGCTTAAATTTCTAAACAGCAAGGTCCCGTCAGCAGTGTCCCAATTTTGTACAATTCCATGTATTACACTATTACATTGTCAAGTTTAAATTTCTTTGAGCAATAGCACTCAATAACTAAAGATTTTTATTCTTTCAATGGTTAAAGGTAATTAATAAACTCTTAAATCCCAGCCCAGGAAATCTAAAAACCCTATTTTATTGTTTATTTATAATTGTTTTCAAACAAAACCATCTAAAGTGGCGATTGCCCCCTTTCGCAAGTGCATTCTAAAGAAAATGTAAATTGAGTCTCATTTCTCCAGTTCTAATTTACATATTTTATAGCTCATCTTAAGTGCAGCTGCACGTCAATGTGACCTTAAAAAAATGAAAGGCTGGAACAAACCGCTATGTCATTCGCTGCTCCGGGGCCCAGCAAAGGGCTTATCAGGCACCATTGTTCCATATGGTGACCACATATGTCATGCAAAATCCAGCGGCACTCCTTTTTAACGCGGAATGAGTACCTGCGAGGGTGACTCAACCCGGGGATCAATTCAAGTAGATTATTTCCATTAAATGTCGAAGCCACTTAATGTAGTGGCAAGGTTCAACATGTATATAGTTGTGATAAGCTTTTTATTTTTCCCCCCAACATATATTTGAGCAAAAACTATGTTCAATTGAAAAAAATAAATAAATAAAAAAGCACTCACATAAATTATACATATAAAACCTTGTAGAAGTGCCAAACAGCAAAAGTGTCTTAGAAACACACTTTAAAGTGATGCTTTTACCCCTCTGTTTGATGATTTAAACATTTTGGTGTGGAAGAGAAAGGGTTTTTTCTGAAGCAGGATTCTAGTGGATGTAAGTAATTGTCTGAAGGCAAAAACCACAGTAATGAACTTGGTTTGGACAAAACAAAAAAGGAATTGTAGCCAAACAAGCGAAATAAGGGCTATGCATGTTCAAGCTAAGACCTATAACACATAAAAAAAAAAAAAAGGTTACTAGCTGTGAATGCAATGTATTTAAAGTAGATTTTGCATTAGATGTTAATGTACAGATATGTGTACACCTATTTATACAGAGAGATTTGATCTGTGGTAAAAGGCGATAAAACACTATCAATGTTCGGCAAAGACATGCCAATGAATCATTATTTAATTCAAGGGTTCTGAACCAAAGAAAGAACTGAAGCATGGAGCAAATCTTTAGAATTAACTTTGAACATGAACAGGATCTAATGCAACAGTGACACAGGTGGAAAGGCATATTCCTCGTGTGACCAGCCACCATGTTTGAGATGTCTCTTTGCTTCAACAGAACCTGAATCAACTAATCTGATCATTAGTAAGGACTCGGAAGAGCTTTGACAGGAGGCTAAGGAGGTCATTTAGTGTCGGACCAGAAATGCACACAAAAGGTGTATTGCATTGGACTTTGAGGATTGGAGAACGGATAAGGAGGCCTTGAAGTTTTCAAGATTAGAAATCTACAGTCTGCCATGGGCTCAAGTTTACGAATATTTGATCTGGACCTCAGATTCTCTCACAACACTCTTTGTCATAACAGGAAAAGGGGCTTTAAAAAAATAAAAAACTCATAGAACAATCGCATGAATTTCAGTTATGGTTCTATTTGGACAACATTGGGAACAACCAAGTAACAATAACATAATAACAAACTGTATCATAATCATTCATCACTAATTGGCCTTCTGGCTAATTTAAAAAAATGTAGGTCGGGGACAACCTGCTTTGCTGAAACCTGTTTCCAAAAAATACAGGCAGCTATGAATGACAACAAACTAAAATTGTAAGTTGTCAACTAGTAGGGCAAACCCGTGATATGAAATTAAGCTTTCTAAAGAACTTAAGTTTTGGGTATACGCCAATGGTGTATTTAATCTGGCTGAAACCTTTTGAGATAGAACAAATCCACTTTTGTCTTGACCTTGATAATAGTTAGTTACAAAGCCTTTGGATATCTAACTTTTTTTAAACAGATAAATACATTTACTTTATCATCCATTTACCAGTTAAAACCAAGGAAAGGCGCAGCAACCAGTACGATTGACTAGTGATGGTACTACGCAAACTTCTTTCTCTTTATCCAAGCCACAACAGTTAGGAAGTTCTCCAACCTTGCAACTAAAAGTTGAATTTGGATGTGACTATTATTTCGAAGTTCCCACTTCCGAGGCATATGAAACTATCACAGGCTGCATAAATAAACAAAGTCCAACTTAAAAAAAAAAACTGTCAGTTAATACGACCATTTTGTATTATCTCCATCCATTCATATAAAAAAAAAAAAAAAAAAAAAGATTTTTAAGAAAAATGTTCAAAATTGATACTTTCTTTTATTTTCAAAAAGCAACAGATTACAGAGTTAACTTTCAGCAAATGCAATCCTAACCGAAACTGTTACTCACATTCGGGACTTCAAAATGAAAGACTCACATACTTACACGCTATCTATAGTATACAAAAATTACTACATAATAAATATTAAAATGGCCACAAGAGAAAAAAGAAAGTAAGTCCTTTTAAAACAATCAGTAGAGAGCAAATGTAGGGAAAGTAGAAACAAGACAGTGTGCCTTAAATGTCCTTTTTTTCCTTTTTTTGTCCTTTTTTTTACAAATTGTGCAAGATTTCGTACTAAGGCTCTGGTCTTGAAGTGACGGTTGTCTAGCTCACACACATCTTTGCTGTAATACACATCCACTGCAAGACACACAGTCTCTCTTCCACACACACGCACACACAATATCCCTCTCTCTCTCGCTTTGCTCGCAGCACTCTGTGGGGTGTAGCAAACATTTCAGAATAATAATAAATATAAAAAAAGGACTGCTCAGTGTATGGCCTGAGATGCTCATGGGAGTGGCCCAGCTTTTAAAAAATGGACATGCATTTTACGCTGATGTAAGAAAGGACAGAAAAAATAAAACTCCCCTTGCATCCACAAAATAATTTTTTTTTGTACTGTATGGAAATCAACAAAAAAATGTAAATAAATAATAATTTAAAAAAACAAACAAAACATGACAATATCATCACCATTAAGGCAAGAACACCCGGAGTGGCAACGGCAGTACTGTCACAGTATGATAGTGTTTAGGTACATGGATATGATGAAACATTAAACTACGTCTTCAATGTTTTTTTTTGTTTGTTTGTTTTTTGTGGGGGGTTTTAACGCACAAGATCTTTTCTTAAAAAAAATAAATAATTAAAATTAAAATAATCCTTTTTAGTCCAAACCCATACATTGCTCTTTTGTTCTTTTTTTTTTCTCTTGTAAAATCGGTTAAGAAAGTAACAATGCAAGACACTATGGACATATGGATTGTAAAACTACAAGAAACCATTTCTAGTCTTAAGTTGCAACTTCGAAAAAAAAAAACACAAGTCGTAAACCCTCATCAGGTTACACCCACCGGCCAGTTTAATTGAAAAGACATAAATAAATAAATCACTTACATTAAAACCATCTTATCCTCTTGTTATGGTGTATTCCCATGTCACCAAGTTTTGCTTTATTTAAGGTAAAGAAATTTGTGTCGTCATTCATTGTTTACTTTGAGGGAGAACAACAACAAAAAAAAAAAGAGAGGAAAAAAAGTTGTCCTTGCAATGCAGCTGGCAACCATCAACCAAAATAAAATAAATATGCATCTTTACATCTTCTTTTTAGTGCAACTCTTAAGCTGTAAAACATTTCCAATGATTCCTTGAGAGGTATTGTTTCTTTATATGTTCATTTTTATGTTTTTTTATTTTTATTTTTTTACATATTTGTATTTCACATATCACAGAGTAACTCATCTTCAACATATCCAAAGTAAGAGGTGTTGTTTTCATCATTTAGTCAAAGGGGGGGGAAAAAAAGTTCAACTTTTTGCTTTTCTGCATTGGCATGGTCTTCCACAATGTCTGTTTACTAGAACATAAACATAGGAGGGGATCCATACCTTCTCCGTGTTCCCATTCCATTCGGTCTCCATGTTCAACTGGACTTCTTTTGTATTTAATCACCCAAGCAGAGCTGCAAGATGGACAGTCCACCCTCTACCCTCCGAGAAGGGCCGTGAGAAGGAGGAGCAAGGGAAAACTGGAGGCTGTAGGGGAAGGATGTAGAACAAGAGCTGTACAACTGGGATGAGCCCATATCAAGATAAATCAGGGTAACCAAGATATAGATCAATAAAAAAAAACGTAAAACCATCATATAACGCAGTAGGGTTCCCTTGGTAACCTGGATTTTCTACAGTAGAGGAGTGTGGTGCTGAAGCAGCGCCGCAGCTCCCGGTTGGAGAAGATGCAGATGAAAGGATTGACCCCAGCCTGGGCAAAGCTCATCCACACGGCCGCTGTGAGGTAACCTCCAGGGACCACAGGACCCCTGGCAAATACCCGCCAGTAGCAGGCAACCAAGTAGGGCCCCCACAGAGCTAGAAAGAAAAATGTCATTATGTAGAACATCCTGCTAATCCTCTTCTCCGTTTTGAACTCATCGAGTACTAGAAGTCGTCTGCGGCCCGCTGCGTTGCTGTTCTGTCGGATGCCCAGTAAGGTAGGTGGGGTGGGGCCCCGGCCAAACCCAGCCAGCCAGTTGGCCGCCGCTTGGCCACTGGCACCTGGCCCATGGAAGGTCCAGTTCTGGCTAACGGCAGGCACAAACTGGACGGGTTTCATCTTTCGACGGTCGTGGACAAAAAAGATGAGTTTGAGGTAAACCAGCTGCGTGGCCAGAAGGATGAGTGCCAGCAGGAGCATGAAGCCCAGTGAATCGTTTGCCCTGAAGGAGCGATGCTGAAACGTGCACTGGTCCTCCTCCCGTATGAAGGAGTACGTCCCAACATCAAGCACCGGAGGAAATGCCATAGCCACCGACAACGTCCACACCATGCAAATGACAGCTGAGCACGTCCAGAACGTCAGCCTCTTGGTGTAGAAGCGGTGATGGGCAATGGCCAGGTAGCGGGTGACGCTGACGCAGAAGAGCATGAATGCTGTGTGGAAACAGGAAAGCACACCCAGGAAGGCAATCACTTTGCAGGTCAGCGTGCCATAGGTCCAGGCAGATCCGTTCTTTACAGAGGTGAAGACGAAAGGGAAGCAGATAGCGGAGCGCAGAATATCCGAGGCGCACAGGTCCAGCAGAAAATAATAGGGTGCTCGGTGCAGGCTTTTGTCTTTAACCAGCAGTATGGAGATCAGGAGGTTCCCTACCACACCGACTCCAATGATGAAACCCAAGGAGGTCAATTTGAGGAATGTGGCAAGAGGAGAGATATTCTGCAAGATGGTTTGGTCCCCTGCATGGCTATAGTTCGCCATAGATGGAGGAGGGATCATAAATGCAGTGGAATAGCTTCAGCCAAGTATCATGATCTAGATGTGGCGGGGGGAGGTGTTTGATCCATTTGGTGGTGTGCTTTGAAGAGGTTTCCAGGCGTACAGGCAACCTCCTCTCTAAGGCATCCTTTGTTTCTTT
The DNA here is from genome assembly GCA_032876305.1 of Orestias chungarensis. Lineage (NCBI taxonomy): Eukaryota > Metazoa > Chordata > Actinopteri > Cyprinodontiformes > Cyprinodontidae > Orestias > Orestias chungarensis. The sequence continues at coordinate 78,058 of JAVLVB010000040.1, forward strand.
GTCTCATCACACCTGGAAAAGATCCCTGGAAAAAAAAAGAGACACCGTCCACCCATCAACGTTGAGTCCTAAACGATTTGAAAAAAAGGACTTTACATTCAGGCACAATGGTGAACCAACGTGAAGCAAAGACATGCAGTGACAGAGCCATGATGAAAGTCACATACATTTCTTGTCATGACCTGGGAATTTCCAGAACAAAAGATGGCAACAGCGCAGTCCAGCCTCCACTAAGAGACGACGCATTTCTACGCGTCGGGCAGCGGCCAGAGATCTACATTTGCAAAAGGTTTAGGTTGGATTTCCAGTCAGCCCCCCCCCCCCCCCCCCCCCCC
>JAVLVB010000040.1:82880-118347 GCA_032876305.1 Orestias chungarensis
AACACACACACACACACACACACACACACACACACACACACACACACACACACACACACACACACACACACACACACACACACACACACACACACACACAATGTAGTGCATAATTCTGAAGTAGGAGGAAAAAAAAATACACTGTTAAGTATTAAAATTGAACAAGTGGTAAACCACGTTTTTATTAAAACTCTTTGAATTAGCAAGATACATAAAACTTTAGAAATGATCAAATGATTGAATAAATATTGTCCAAGCGCATGCAATTTACCGTCAGAAAAAAATACAGAACGACCTCGTTAAGAACAAGAAATAGGAAATTACATTTGATCTTTACTATTTAAAGCACGGTTATTTTGTGAAGCAATGGTGTGACACCTGGGGGCAAAGCATTGTGGTTTGAGGATGTTTTTCTTTAAGTGGGAGATATTTATATATATATATTATTTATAGAAGACTGAAAGGAATTAAGCCTCTGTTGCAACAAAGTCATAAACTACATAGAAATATTACGAAAAAATGTCATCTGGTGAATGTAACAGTACAGGTTACTCTGAAAGCACCATTCCCATGGTGGTAGCATTATGCTTTGCAAAACTGTTTTATGTTGCCTGTCAGCCCTAAAAATAAATCCATTAACAGATATAAAAAGCAAAGAAAATGGGGTAAATATTCATATTACAGAAGGTCAACAACCCTAACATTTAAGCTGGACCTAAACTGAGAAGGTTTAGTGTAAAAAACTGTTGTATTTGAGAAACTTGATCAAAGAAATTATTAATTAAATGTATTTGGATTTTTGTTTTGTATTATTTATTTATAATATCAGTGAGGCCTACTTGTCATATTTAGCCCAAAGGCTTTTTTGGGGGGCTGTTGAAGCAACATTGGAACAACGAAATAAACCAACTTTCAATATGTTTTTTCCCCCATTTATCTTTAATTAGGCCCTGAAGAAAAGCTAATTCTGGCTACGTCACTGGTGTAGATTAAAGCCCATCCACCTGTTACAATGCTCCGTTTAAAATGGGCAATGTGTTACAACAATTGAAACTGCTCTTTAGAGAGAATTGCCATTCCATCTTACCAAATCTCAAGCAATATATGTATATACACCTAACTTTCAGACAAAACTGATATATCAATACTTAAGAATATATAATAAAAATACCTGGCTTTGTAAATAAAACAAGCAAAAGGAGGTTATCACTTCACTTCCACTTGACAATAATATGCTACTTAACATATGACATAAAGTCAAAATAAAAAACTACACAGAAGCTAGAGATTGATGCTAAAAAATGTGACAAGTTTCAAGGCATTATCTTCTATACCAGGCAAACAATTTACTAGCACAACACATCCGGTTTGCAATTTTAACCCACTGAACTTCTCACCCCCAAGTCTAAAAAACACACCTCCGCTTTGCTTTGAGTTGAGACAAAACAAGCCAGCGTCTTCCTTCATGATACAAATTGTATGGCTTGTAACACCGTAGGGGCTTGATTTTTGCAGCATCTGTTGATCTCTGCATGCGCTTTTCGTGGCGCTCTGCCTGTAATCACATCAGTGAGCGCGAGCCAAAGTAAAATATTGACCTTGTAATGCCGTCGTACCTCTGTACCTGCCTGCTCTGCGGCGAGGAGATGAATGGCCACACGCAGTCTCTGTACAATGCTCCCACCTTTGAAATCATTCTCTCCCTCACTCCTGCTGGCTGTTTGGCAGTTTTTCTCACGTAATACGCACGGACGTACAGGCTTTTGTGAGCTGTGTCTGATCTGTGTGTCTGCCTTCAGCACAGCACATGGCAATTATGAGCTCCTCAAAGAGCTGTTTTGGAAGAACAAATGAGATTAAAATATGTTGTGTTTGATTCGATATTTGCCCATCCTCAGATTGTTTATACATGATTCTTCACTGTACAAATTTAAAGGAAAAACAGAATGGGACCAAACTGTCGGGACATGCCAGTGCACACATAAAATGCATTTCTTCTGTCCTTATATTCCAGACAAAGCAAATTATTTTTCTCGTTAAAAAAAAAGAAAAAGAAAATGGCTTTGGGAAGGCAAGAAATGCTGCTAAGCTAATTTCAATTGATTAGGAATAACGATTATTTTCCCAGATATGCAATTTTTTAATAGCCTTTTCAGTGTTGCAACACCACGCTAGCATAGAAAGCTGAGCTTTTCAGTTCTAAAACGTTGTACCTTAGTCATTGTCCGTCACATATGAACAGTGTTGAGTGCAATTCAGTAAAGAAGTTTTTACGTTTTCGTTCTTTTCTTTTTAAACATACTGTGCATGAATTACTATTAAATAATTTCACAACTTTCTTAAGGATTCAAAGACAAAATTCATTTAATTAAACGTTATTTGCACAAACAGGGCAATGAGGCACATTTCCAGCTTTTAAATGACATGTCTGTGGATGTTAAATCACCATACTTGAGAAAATGAAAGAAATTGTAACGAAATGGAGGTATTTGGCTGGGTTTTGTTGCTGTCCCTCTTGTCTCCACCAGGGGCGTTCAGGAGGCTGCTCTCTAGCTGGGGCTGCTGAATTGTCCAGGTTCCACAGGTGCTGCCAATTTCTAGATGAGGCTGTGGAGTATAAGAGGAGCTGGTCTGCAGCCATTGCCTGTGTGCGAACCAGGTTTCCGCTTGTGTGTTAACCACTTGCTCTAGGGAACATCTCAAGCAATCTAGAACAACAGAACTATATCAGAAAAAGGATTCAGTATCAGATTGGAGCTGCTCCGTTGTTTCTCCACAAACCTCTCAGTGAGTGTTCGTGTTGTCTATTCGCCCCAGCTTCTCCAACGCAGCCTCCTCCGTGTCACCAACGCCCACTGGATCGACGCTCGGACAACAACATTCCCACAATCCAAAACCTCCGGATCTGATTATTTTAACTAAACCATTAACATGAATATACATTGTTTTGTCAACACAGAATAAGGCAAAAGTAATGAATCTGTAAATCAACCAACATTTGCGGTAACAATTGTTGTAGAATGCCCTTTCTTCCTAAATACATCCATTTGAAATAGGAACTACATAACCTTAACTCCCGAAAGGTACAGAAGCCAAAGGGACTTCATGGCACATTTCTTCATTACATATAATGTGCAAAGTTATATAAAATGCTTCTGACAGTCAAAGAAGAAGGACGGCTTCTTCTTAAAGTCAGGTCTCTCCTCCTCTTCATGCTCTAATGTCCATTAAAGTTAACCCTTGTGTGGTATTCAGGTCAAACGGACCACTTTCAAATTTTTACAAGAAGAAAACTGGTGCATGTATACATATTTCTACCTCAAAGTCAATGGCCTTAGTCCATTTTCTGTGATAAGCACGTACAAACAAAAAAGAAAAAATATTTAGCACATATGCTAGTCTAGCCCACTGGGTCAGTTTTACCTGTATACACAGAGACATACAGACAAGAACAGAAGCACACACAGATTATTGTCATCAACATGCGCCGTTCTTCGACATATTTGTCTGAGAATGGACAGATTTAATGGTTTCTATCCCTTGGGAGAAAGCCACCCTGAACAAGGGGCCTCAGTGGCCACATCATTACCTGTCATAATTGTTTTACCTTGTACAACCTGGAAGAAAAGTTTTGTAAAAGAAAGCAGACAATAGCTGGAACAATCTGAAAAAAATAGGACGGGAACCAATGTGAGTTTCTAACTGTGAAGAAAAATGTGGTGTGTGTGAGCACTCTTCTCATGGGATGGAGCAATAAAAACCAGGTTGGACCATAAGCTAGACTTTATACTTGACAACAATGCCACCAAAGGAGGGGTAGACAACCTAGAAAAGCTGCTGGCCTGCTAAAGCTGTAAAAGAAGAACGTTACGTTGGCTACTTATGATCTTTTTATAATATGTCTCAGCCTATAATGTCAACCCAGAATTGAACCCGAAGAGAGTTTTTGAAGATGCAACTTTTGAATGAGGAGTAATGGGAGGCACTGTTAAATCCATACAGCCAAACTAGACAACATGTCTCCAGCACCCTGGATTCTCAAGACACAATACAGAGGATGGCTAAGGCTCCAGCTGTCTCACCTGCATGCCTCACATGACCATAACCTCAAGTTTCTGAAGAAAGAGAATTGTTTAAAATGTACATAAAGACCACATATCTTCTGATCCTGTTCTTTGATCCCCCATATCATCGATGAGGTTGATCTTATTGATGTCTTTGTATTTTTTGATTTGTTTTTTTATTTCCAAGAAAAGTTATATATGATTTGAGTGGCTTTGTGTTGCGCCATTGAAAGCTTTTTCAATAGCAAATGCTTCAGGTTTTGGGGGTGATACTTTAGATTTTGTGTAGAGTTTATTGTTTTTCATTTTCCTTTTTTGATCCATGGTCCTCATATGATGACATCTCCCCTTCGTTTTAAGACGAATTTTCACTTCATACAGAAATAAAGCGAGAATTCAACTCTTATCATAGCAACAAAGAACATATCCCTGAACTTTAAATAACTTGATAAATTGGTTTCTTGGAGGGCTCTTAAATTTGACCCTTCTGCTTATTTTTTGGTGGTTCAGTGCCCCATCCATAAAAAAACTGTACTGTGAGAGACATAAAAAAAAAAGAAAAAAAAGAAGATTATTCAATGCAGTTCATGTTTGTGTTCAAGGTGGTAAATATTTTAAATCGAAAGAAAAAAGGTAAAGCTCATTGGATCTATATAACACAAGGCTGCACCAGGTGGACAAACACACTGAAGGGACGTGGGATGAATTGAAAGGCATAACAAGCCTACTAAGAGAAGAATGAGCCGGTGTAATTATCTATTCAAACTGGAATCTGAGAGCGAGTAGGAGGTTGGATGCTCGAGTGCCACGCTTCTGCACGTTACACTGACAGTTGCATGATGTTTTAAAGGGTAAAAAATTCATCTTAATATTGTGTTTTTTGTTTTGGCAGCCACTCAGATGTGGTTTAGCTGAACATTTAGTCATCTTTACGATGATGGCACATGCTGTGTCATCATTACCCAAGGCAGTTTGTAGTTGTGTCCTTCTCTTTAAATGCTTAGATAATCTTCAGGCTTATTAAGGTCCTCGTTCAACCTCTGAATGCCACATCAGAGTTTTAGGTTTTGTCACAAGGGTCAAAAACACAAGCACAGGCCGACCCATACAGTAAAGAACACTGAAAAATATCAGTGACGACTACGATTGATTTCCCACTTCTCAAAAGTTAAGGTTTTGGCAAATACATTAAAAGAAATTAAAGAAAAGAGTGACTTTTAGAAAAGTGGGGCATCAATCTTGAACAGTGTTTCCAAAAGCTGAGGTGAGGGGTCCAATGTTCATTAAACAGTCTGTTGATGTCAATGATTCATTTTTATCTATTCCGCTATTAACATTTGCAAGAAGTTGAGAACTGGCTATGAGGTAATTATACAACTGTTTATATGCAATAGGCAGCATATGGCAGTTAAGTTCACTATTTTGTAAAATCATAAAAGTAAAAAATCTAAAAGGTTCAGATGTTTGTTGTTGCCATCAACCACTTACAGTAGATATCACCAATAGACTAGCAGGTAGTTACCTAATTAAATTTATTTGAAGTAGCTATTTACTATTAGATGATGCCTGAGGATATTATCAGCATGCTATTAGGTAAAACTGACCTAATTGAGTTATTCAAAAGAACCTTCTGCAGTTATATACAGTAAAGGTCAATATTCATTTTTTGACTCTTATATTGATCTTTTTCCTTTTTTTTAACAGATAATATCTATTCACCCATCACCCTAATCAAATTCAAGCCAGAACTAAGAGGTAATTCTAAAAAATAAATAAAAAAAATGCATTAATACATTTCCAGCCATTTAAAAAAATGTCTACAGAATAATCATTACTATTTTAAGACACACTGTTTTACCTTTATAACAGATTCAGTTAAACCAATCACTAGATGTAATAAAGTCCCTGTACCGCTCAAGGAGGACAGAAGTTAACTTAAACGGTTTTCCTCCTGCATGAACAAAGAGTCCCTTGATGCCGTGTGTGCGTGTGTTTGTGTGTGCGCGCATGTATGCGATAGAAGATTGACGGCTCATCAATTTTCCTGCCATGGTCTAAATGTCACCTATAGCGATTCCTCTGATGATGGCACTACCATGCCATTGGCTCATCATCTGCTGTGTTCGTGAATTCCTGAATAAGATTACCCTTTTTTGTTGAATCATGGTTGGAGATAGGCAGCAGCCAAAATGGTTGTTTTGCTGTAGCTCATCATGAAAACATCACTGGGGTACAAAGTGAATGATAACCTAAAAATGAAAACCTAAAAATGTGAATAGATGTATTTGGAATACATTTTTTCTATTTTATATATTGCCATGTTTGGTTAAAACCAAAGACAGGAAGTTAGTAGCAAACACAGTACCATACCAGGCATGGTGGGGGTAGGGTAACGGGTTGGGTATGCTTTCCACTACTTGGTACCAAACAATTTCCTCCGGGATCATTAAAGTCTATCTTATCTTATCTGATCTTATATTATCTTATCTTATCATACAGTCGTTCAGTCAACAGTGAATTCCTTCCTTTTGTAAGTGTTAAACTGTGAAAAGCATGACCATTTGCCTACACATGGCCAAAATTGGGACAATAATACCAAACACTGTCGTAAATCTTCACCAATTGTTGTATTCAGGCGGTTTAGTGCAGAGTTAGTTTTCCAGCAAACACAGCATATCTTAAAAGTGTATAATGCAAGCTAACATAAAGATGTCAACCTTCTGTCTCTTGTCAGAGTGCAACAACAGTTCTCCTTACCAGGCTTGTATGCAGCCATGTTCCATTCTATTGGGGGGATCACTGCAGCTACTACAGAATTAGCATAAGACTGTTCAGGCCTTAAAAGGTCAACTGTATTTATACCAAACCTAAATCATATTTAGTCAAACTACGTTTTGGATTTTATTCAGGGGAATCTCCTGACATTTCCCGATTATGTGCTAAATTGCATAAATTGTGTTAAGCATAATGCAAAAGTTTAGTAGTTGTTTTTTTTAAATAAGAATGCAAGATTCCTACGTGACATAATCTAAAGAAAACATGAATGATGACAACTTCCTGGTATTGAGTTGTTAGTGGCCATGATGTGAATAGTTTTTTCCAGTAGGTTGTGCAGAATAATTTTAAATAATTAAATCAGTTCAAATATGCATATAATGTTTCCCCCTGGAAACATAAGCTGCTGATGTTCACAGCTCAATATACTGTCACTGGTAGATATTTATTCTCTCTTTTTATTTGTAGTATCTCTCCTGTATCACACTTTTGGACCTCAACTCTCTTTCTTGCATTATGTCAAATTGCAGCCATGAACAGCCTATTATGTGGCCTATTTATCTGGGCCAATTCTGCTGGCTCACTCAGCCCAATTACTTTGCTGCTGGAATCTAGTTTGTTCTCCTTCACATTCTTTTATGATTAAATCAATACTTTCAGAGAGGCAGAGAGCTCTTCCTGTTTCCACGCAGTCACAGCAACATCTCATGTTACATGACAAAATAAATGATATTTTGAAATAATTTCTTTATCATTTTAGTATTACCATGTCCATCTGTTGGTTAAGGAAGACATTTCGTGGTAACACTTAATGTACTGCATTGCGAAACAGAGCATTATTTGGACTTTTCCTGAATGCAGAGGGAAGAACGCTTTAGGATGTCGCTTCCATTTACTTATGAAGTTGTACCAGTGCATTTTCTGCAATTGAGCCGTCAGCGGCTGTCAGTCAGGTGAAATTAACGAGTGTGCTGATTGTGCTGCTCGTAATTACAGAGTGCAGCTGGAACACTGCTGTGTCAAGCCTGGGAGGCATTTCAAGCTTACGTCTGTCCTTTCTCCCAAACAAGCCAGGTCAAGCAGTGCATCTGCAGTGAAACAGGGGAAAACGGCAGGAGTGTTTATGCATGTTAGAGGCATGCATAAAAGGGGAGTCACTGATGGCTCATGTCCTGCAGCAAGATGCTAAAGATTGTTTGCAGTTAATAAGTTTGATGAAATGGTTTTAATGATGCAGAGGATACAAAGGTGCCTTAAGCCTACCAAGATTGGTTTTTTGGCACTGGTGTGTGTGATGTGTTTAATGGCTTCGGCCTTTTATATATCTGTTTCCATGGAATATTGAAGAAGGCGCAAATGTGGAACTTGTATTATTTACTCAAAGCTTAAATTTTTCCAATATTCATTATAACTCTTTCTCACCTTCCGTGTGATCATGGTGTGGTCAATTTGATCTGAAGTTGTTGCCTAAAATGGCATTAAAATCTGGAGGAAAAAAAAAATCACACCAGTTTTAGTTTTGAATATTACTGTAACTCATTTTCATATCAACAAAAGTTGATATGCAGCTGGTGAGAAGGGCCCAGTGGGTAGGGAAGCGACGGGTTTTATTGATGCTCAACCCCAACATGCCTGCAAAGCTTCATTGCAGTCCATAAATGTTTGAGCATTTGTGAATATGATTGGGTAAATATGGCTGGAGCGTTAAGCACTTCAAAAGGTCAGTGTGACTAAAAAGAGAACCATCGGAGAACATCTGTCCAAAAGTCTTTGTTTAGGAGAGGCACTTGGCCTCTTTTCAATAACACAAAAGGCAACAAAGTACCATGTGAGTGTTCTCAGCCAACTCTGTTTGTCAACTAGTTTACTCTGTCCAGACCTACTGTACACAGCAAGTTTTTTTTGTTGCCAGCAGGGCTTCTGGTTTGATCAAAAATGTACTTTTCCCTTTATTCATATTTTCCCATTTTAATATCCATGAATAAAGTACGACTGTCTTTAGAAATCCCCTGATTACTAACAATAGCTGTTTTGTAATTTAATCTTAATATACAGCTTACAAACTGGAAATTAGTTACCCTAAAAGCATTGACAGTCATCTGGAGTTTCACCTACAAGAGACTTGCTAAAGTGAAGATGGATTTCAAAAGATCCTTCCTGTAGAGTCTCCCTTCTTACCATTTCAGACAGCAGTTACCTCTGAGTCTTAGGATTCAACAACTCCTGGTATTCATGGTGGTCCTCACAAATAAATGTTATCTGGAATAATCCCACAGGGACATACAAGTGTGTTCTATTATTTAATTAGATGTAGAAATAATACATATTTTTGTTTGTTTTAAAAAATGTGATGAAGTGTTGGATTTTTTTAAATTTTTAGTTGTGTAATACATTTTTTTTTCTTTGACGTTTACTTTCAAAAGCTATTCAAATAAAAATAATCTGGATTTTTCAACTTCTTTCTAAATACAAACAAACGTACAATACCGCCACAACGATAAAAATAAGAAAATTACATCAGACTGCATTTTCAGGGTTATTTGATCAAGAAGCAATCTTATCTCATAGAAAGGTTTTTAGAAAATGATACATATATATAGAAAATGTAGTGCACAAAACTCATATCAAGAGCTCTGAAAGCATACATTTGTGTCTGTCTTGACAAAAGGGGTCAATGGCTTAAAGCCACAGCTTCTCTTCAGCTTAGACCTTGTGTTACGTAATTCTTTCTCTATCCCCTGATATATAAAAAAACCAAGCTCACCCAGCTGTCTGTTTAAGCAGACCATGCTTCCTTTATGGGTGCTGGTTTGCTTGTTTTATATGGACTTTTGCCCCTGAGACCATCAAGGTTACGTAAGTTTTTTTTATGATTGTGGGAAGAAGACGGTTGCTGAAGCAGTGTTAGGACTATGCCACCTTAATCCGTAACGCCTCACCCATACAATCAGGGAAATAAATGTGGAGTCCAGTTTGATAACCTATAAAAGAACCCATGTCATTATTTCCCCCTGTTGGTAATTAACTTATCCCAGCCTTCCTTTTTAGAGTGCCATTCTTGCAAGGAAATAACTCGTATTTTTCTTTGTCTGGCTATTTTTTAGGAACCCCTCCCTCAATCTATAAAAACATAATTTCATGCACACAGCTTACATTGATTTCTGCTGTGTTCTCATTGACTCCAAATGTAATTTGCCAACCTGTAAAACCCGTCAGGTTGGTTTCCGCACACACCGTAGGCACAAAAAACAATGGAATATATTTGATGCAATTGTGAAAATGTACAGAATACATACTGTCTGCCTCATTTTTCATGCTTTCATAAAACATTTTGTAAAGCACAATTTGAGCTACAATTTGAGATTCTTGATTTGTTGCTTTTTTTCTGGTGACCCACTCTTTTCATATATTGATGAGTGTATAGGATCTTTTAAATATTAAATAGAATAGAATAAGCAGTTTGTTTGTTTGTTTATTTATTCATCTGTTTTGCCCATTTTTGCTCTGGCACATGTTTTTTCAGATTGATATTTGTTAATTTTTGCTTTGGCTGTAGTTTCCCTGGGTCTCTGCTGTGTTAACCCCACACCTTCCTTCATCCTGCTTCCCTGCTCAGCTGTTTCTCCTCCCTTTATTAACTTTTGCCTGCTCTCTCCCACAGCTGTTTCTCCTCACTTCTATTAAGTCTTTCTGATTTCTTAGTATATCTAGCTCCCCCTTCCTTTTTTTCACCATGTGTTCTTGCCCTTATTATTATTTTTGTTGTACCTTCATGATACAATTGTGGTGGTTTTTGGTTTTCCCTTGACCAACATGCAGATCACACAGGAGGCAAGCAATCAGTAAAGCTATGTTTTTCGTATAATAAATTGTGCAATGTAGAGATCTTCCTAGCAGGACAGCGATTTGAGAATGTTGAGGTCTTGCAGAAGAGAAAGCGAGAACCGTGAAAGAGCGGCGAGAGGATTCCAGAGCCAAGGGTTTTAGAAGCTCCTGGCAGTGTTGTGGTGGATGAAGGTTGGTGGAGCATATTGTAGAGGCTGCTAGGGGCGACACGTTTGGTAGACAGAGCCCACTGGAAGAAAAACTGCCGTCATTTTTAGAGCTTGAACCACAAGGTCATGGCATCATTAACTGAGGAACAGATAAGCACCGACAAAAAAATCATGAAAATGAAGCACAAGAAATCCTAGACAGCATCACAGAAGGGCTTGACTTTACCACATCGGGTTGACACTGAGGCACTGGATTACTCGCAACCAGCTCCACTTATCCAGAAGGTAATGACTTTAATGATCTGTAGGCACAGCAGATCTCCAAAATGTTGTTCCCTGCAAAGATGAAGAATGCAACAACAACAAGCATACAGTGACCCTATTTACTTACAAATATATATATATATATATATATATATATATATATATATATATATATATATATATATATATATATATATATATATATATATATATAATGAAAATGCAAAAATTCTAATATACAGTGATGGAGGTATTCTGGGCTGGACTACAGAGTGTTTTAGTGTTTTATGATCTGGCCTGTTTACCTGCCATATTTTACATTCCTTGCTGGTTCCTTGAGCAATTACTCATTCACCTCACCTGTGCCGTTTCCGCCCTGTCTAATAATCTGCCATTGTACCGATCTATGTTTCTGGCTTTAAAAGCAGTTTAGTGGCAGACAAACAGCATCAGATCATAGAAAACATTTACTGGTAAATACCCAGGGTTCCTAGATTGATTTATGTTTATTTGACCAAGGGTCTATTTCTGGATTTTCCCAACTAGTATTGCCGCTTAGACTCCTAACACGCCTTCTGTTTTTCCAAACACTGTTTGTGACTCTGGAATCCCTGACTCTAAGTAACATCTGAGCAATGGTCTTTCTGCCCTGACTGCTTTCACGGTAATGACCCGCCATTACCATTATATCTATAAAAGCCGTGGTTCTTTTTCGACTTAATTATCTCACTTATAAAAAAACCACATATATATTTAAACATTCTTAAGCTGTATAGTCTGACATTCTTGGTTCTCGTGTTCTGTCACGATTGTTAAAATAATAATCTGGCCAGAAAATGACCCAGACTCTGCCAATCTGGCTTTTCCCCCCTAGCTGAGTACCAGGGCATTCCAACAGCATTGAGAAGGACACATTACGGTACTGGTGATGGAGAAAGCGAGATCCAGATTTGCATGCTGCCCACCGGGAGTCAGACCCAGATGCCATGAGAGGACTTTGTTCAGTTCTGTCTTCTGCTCTCTATGCTGTGAATCACCTGCAGTCATTTCTGCATCGGCTCAGTCATTTATTCATTACCTTTTGTGTTTCAGATTCCCTTAAACATTACTATGTATTTCTAACTCAGCAAAGCCGAATTAGCATGAATCCCTTATAAATACCACTGTATTAAAATCAGTTGCTGACATACTGGTGTGCCCCAGTTCAAACATCCTGACATAACCTCTGCCTTCTACCAGGCTCCCGACTCATGGTTTCGTATTTTTTCTTTCTACTTATACATAAAACGATGGAGCAGATAAAAACATGCAGTGAATGAGTTACTGTTCTGCTCTTGCAAACAGGCCATTCAAGAAACACACCCCCTGGACTAGAGCTTTTTTCCAAGGTTGTGTCCTACTCAGCATGCCACCTCTATAAATATATGTGCCTTTTGTGTGTGCTTGTCAGAATTCACGTCATCCTTGGGGCCTCAATAACGTTCCGTCGGGCTGATATCTATTACCATGCAGAAATGAAGGTGTGAACGGTGTGTGTGGTCATGTCATAAGTGTTGGGAGACTGTACTGAGCCAACAAAGCGCCAGAGGTTCCCACAGGTCTCCTGTGTCAGAGGGAGGGTAAACAGCTGTTGGCCACAAACGTTCTTTTTGTTTGATTCTGACATGCGACCATTGCCAAAAAAACAAAAAAACAAATTGAAGATCATGACGAAATTATAATGTTTGTGTGAATTGGATGACTCTTAAAAGGGAAATGAGAAGAGAGTGAAAATTATGCAGAAGCTTGTCTTGAGATGATGATAATTCTTCACTTCTTTTACACGATATCTAAAATCTTAATGTTCAGTAGGAGCATATACATAAAGTCTCTTTCAGATGTATTGGAGTAAAATCCTTTTTTTAAAATGCCGTACTGAAAGATAAAAAACGACTACAGTTGTGTGCTGTGTGTTTTTTCTCTTTCCTAAACTTCAAACACAACCCTGCATTTCTGCCTCACATTCACAACACAAAGACAGGAAGAAAGCATTGCCTACCTAAAGTTTTTCTGTAGATTATTATTTAATGGATGGAGATGTTATCTTGAAAAAGGTTATACATATATATAAATATGTATTCCAGGATACTTGAAATGAAACAGTCGCCCACGGTTATCACATTTCCATTTCTAAGCAGCTTTGCAAAAGGTTAATCTCAGAAAGTCATGAAAGGTTATCTTCACCGAGGTACAATCCAAAGCCGTAATGCGGTTTTAGATACTCATAGAATTATAAGTGGTGGAATATTAAGTTCTGACCCCGGTTGCCAGCAAACTAACTCCGACACATGTCCTCCAATAAGGATGTCCGACAATATACAAGAAAAAAAAAGGGAATAATAGGAAATTATGTGAGATATGATCAGCTACAGATTATGATGCTGTACTAAAAACATTAACATAACATCTACTGTAAGGTTTCAGATGAATAATTGCAGATTTTCCTCCGCTTGCTTTAGCATCTAAAATAAGATTTTCCTTCTTTACCTTTTCTCCAGTTTGACATTGATTAAGCACTGCTTGACTTGAATTGTATTATGGATGAACACACAGCTCTCCACCTCGGCCGTGATATGTTCATCTCTTTCTCTCTGTTTTCTTTTTTTTTTCTCCACCGCTCCCTGTTGCTGGTTAGCTTCCGTCCTTGGCTTAACCTGCCCCCCAAACGAGTATACATTTGCATGCATTAGGGCTTTCCCATGGCTTGCCTGCTACCCACTGTGCCGTCGAGTCTGATTAATGATCTGAGTGTGCCACTTCTCACAGCAGCTGAGAGGGCCGCCTGCCTGTGCTAACATCACACATAAAAATGCAGATTGAGAGAGAGACGTAAAAAAAGAAATTTCATTTGCCATAACAAAGACAAAACAAATCCTTTTCTATGCAGAAAAACTGTAGTTTTGGATGATCTATTATGGATAGTTTGAGAGTATATTGAAATGAATGCTCAAATCAGTGCACAAAATGAACATTTACCATCCTGGTCATATCTGTGTTAATAAATGTTCACTTTTTGGATGACTTGGAAGATATCTAGTCATAGGCTACTGTATATAAAAATCAGTTACATAAATGTAATTCCAAATACATACTGCAGAGCATCTTATCTAACATCAAACTCATAACAATATTCACATGAGTTGTTTTAAATGTTGAATGCATAACAATCTGCTGCTAGTTTCAGTATGCTATGTAGTTTAAATATGTAAGGAGAGTTACGACCCTTGGGTGGCAAGGGTTCGGATTCCGTTTGCGATTGAGTTTTGATCGCTTTGAAAAGTTATTGCCAAAGTCTAATAGGTTATTTTTTCTCTGTGTTTTCTTCATCTAGAAAGGTGTTACGTTATAAAAGACATTACATTATGCTGTTAAAAATAAATAAAAATAAAGCTTACAGAACTTGGAAATCTTTTGTAGCGGAGGAATGTTCTTTCACTAGACGACCTCAACATTTTTTACATACTGTCAACTTTCTGAATTAAATTGTAATAGGAGGTGGACATTGTAATTGTCAAGAGCAATGGGTTTAAGAACATACTACGGTGTATTTCCTGACTAGGAAACTACCAAAACTGCCTTGTTTGAGTTGTATCAGTGTATTTGGGAAAATTTATCCAGATACAAACTGTACGACTTAATTTTTTATTTACTAAGAGGTGTATGTGCACATACACATTGTATAAACTTTACACAACTTTAACTTTCTACAACAAATTTCAAAGCGTGTAGCTCGCATTAACCAAGAAACCTTTTAAGTTCTACCTTTCACTTCGGCCTACTCTTGCTAAGAACAGTACCTTTCAACCGCATAGAAATATATATCCTGTGCTCAGAATTAATGCCTATTGCACAAATGCCTTTGTTCCAGTTTGCATCCTGCACTGTGACTTTCCACTTTGGGATGAACCTGTAACTCTCAGGTCTTTTTTTCTGGCTGTAAAATTTTTTTATTTATCTATTTTTTGCTCTTCCGGGAAACAAAGTGGTGACTGCCTGATAAAAGTTCCTACCATGACAGAGAAACTTTCACAACTCTTCCTTTCTTTGGGGTTTGCCTGTTGTGCTCAAAGGGTTCAAGCTATAGACATCTGTGAGCAGGAAGAACAGAACTGAGAGTGCAGGAGAGGCTGAGAGCAGAGGAAGTTTTAAGCAAGAGGCATTACATCTGACAGTTGGAAAAATTGTTTTGGGAGGTAGCGAAGCGTTTATTTTTTTCATTTTTTTTGAGGAAGCAAGACTTTTTGAGTGAGAGAGAAGATCAGTTAAACATTTGAGAGGGAAAATAAGGGAATTGTTCAACATGTGTGATTGCCCATAATTAGTGTCTATTCTCAGTCCTCAAGGGCTGTTGTCCCACATAAATTTGATGTTTCCTTAGTTCAACACACCTACAATAGATAAATGGTTATTCATTATGTCTCTGTATATACAGTAAGAAAGTAACAAAACTTTTATGCTGTTTATGCATTTTCATTTCTTTTTTTTTAATGTTTAAATTTTTCCTATTTTTGTTATGTCTGACTAGAGTTCTATTTTCTCTAGTTATCTGAAATATGTTGTATAAAATAGGATTTTCCACATCTTTCTTAGATCTGTTTATTCCTAGAAAAAACAAACGCTTTGAGGAAAGAAATATACTTAAAAATTAAAAGGAAAAGAAATGAGCTTTCTTTGACCCTATCTTAAGTATCACACTTCCTTAAAAAGTGTAATTCTTTCTTTAAATACATTTTATTTGATTAGATTTTTCATTACTTTTGGATTGTTATTGTTTATTACACCAGTTTGCTTCCACACCGTTCAATAAACATTTTTGTTGTAAATCTTTGAACAGCTGAACCTACTTCATCATTCAAGTCAATGTATTAACACCTGGCTAGTCTTGCATTAAAAAACAACAATAATAATAATAAAAATAAAAACATAAAAAAACCTTTTAAACCTGTTTGTTGCTGTGGGTGCGTGACTTCGTGGCAAGAGCTCCACAAACACAATGGTCACTTATAACAGCTGAACTTGCTGTCGTGTTCGTTTACCTTTTTACTTTGCAAGGCAGAGAAGATGTTAACAGAAGGGAAGGAACAGAGAGGGAGGGAGCTGGGGAGACCTGACAATGAGGAAGATTGGGGGTAGCTGTGGAAACCCTCCATGCGTTCCCTGCCATTGGCTGAGCGCTCACCGCGTTCCAGCGAAGGATTCCATAGTCAGTTGCTCGGAGGGCACCTCTCACGTTTTCTTCCTTCTGCCTCCATTACTAATTTTAATCTGAGTCCAGCCTCCATCAAATCTTCCAACATCTTTATTTAAAACAAGGAGAGGAGAAAAAAAGAAAAAAGAAAAAGAAAAACTAGGCTCAAATGGATTTAAAATATTCTTCTGTTGCTTATTTTTTCTTAGACCTTTATGAATCTAATGGTCAAACCACTGTTTAACCGAAGCGGGTAGCTGTTGATAAGTGGCCACATGGTTTTAGATGTTTTTGCTTGCACACAACCTTCAAGGTTCACAATATACGCCATGCTGAGCTCCTGTGGAACCCCTCCCACCTTAGGAAACACGATTGGGTCTCTGCATTATATACTGTAGATGTGGTTTGCAAGACAGGGATTGCGGCAGGAAGGAACATATAAATAATGACTTATGAGCCGGAAAATTCAAACTCAGACAATGATTCTGAGTGCTCCACTGTTGGACCGTAGTGAGACGTTAGCTTATGAAAGAGTTTGTAGTCAAAATTTTAATATTTCTCGAATTATTATTACATTTACATGCGTTTTGAACAGGACCACCATCAGAGCATTCAGAAACTAGCTAACACCACGTTGAGACACAAGAGATTACAGTTAGTGCAGCATTTAATTATGCTTCCCCGTAAACCTGGCAACATTTATATTCTGAATCAAAAGCATATTTGATGAGAAGATGTTTAAAAGGAGGCGTCATGTTAGACTGTGCTTTCATCATAGCCCACTAATCAGGTGAGGATAAAATCAAGAACTGGCTTGTAGTACCTAAGGTCCTTATGTGTTTTGATCCAGAGTTCAGAGATTTTCTACGTCTCAAGGAACACTACAGGTCACATACATGGCCATAAATGTTGGAAAAGTGTTGGTTAAGTATCTGCTTTTGCATCACACAATATAGACAGCGAGGGCACTGAGCCCTTAGAGGAACACAAGACAGTACTTAAAGAGAGAAAGGCATGAAAGTGTTGGAAATCCAGGCATCTTTCTTCTAATGATTGGATGCAAAGACAGTCACCATGGAAACACAGCGGTCCAACTGTAAGCAGATTTCACTATTCGCTCCCTCTTGCTCTTCTCCTGACAAGGTATACAGCTGCCCCGCTGACGCCAAGCCATGTAATATGGTTTCTCTGGAGGAGTGTTGACAGAGGGGCTTCCAATCATTTCTGTAGATTTGTATGCATTCTGATGCATTCTTTTATTTACTGCACCTTTCCTCTCTATATCAGAATGACAGCCTTTTTCTTTTTTATTATTAACAAATGCTTATTCATCCAACCTAATATCTAAGCAGACATGGGGAGGTGGGTGTCATAAATGGCTTTGACTAGCTGAAGTATGACTAGGGGAACAGTTGTGCCTTTGTATTGTTTGGGTGTCATGGAAGGTGATGGAGTGTGTAGTGGCAGCAAAGAAAGCAAGGGATGTCAGAGATGTCGAGAGAGAGAGAAAAATAGATAGTAGGAGGCGAAGCAGTTATTCACCTAAGCTGACAGCAGCAAGCTGAGGTGCTGCTTCCTTTCGACTGCCACTCAAACCAAAATCAATTGCTGTAAAAGGGAAGGAGCACAACTGGACAGGCTTGAATGGAAATAAATACACACAAAAATAACAAAAACACTCAAACTCTTGTTACATTTCTAAAGCATTTCTAAACTGATGAACAGAGCAGTTTTATTTTCATTAGAACATTTTGTGAATCCTTCTAAACCATAAAAGATTCTCAAATGTACTCATCTGCATTGCAGATCATTTGGGATATAATGCAAATCCAAAAGACATCAAACTAAGAACAATAATTATAAAGAAACAAACTGCTTCTCAAAAACAATATGTTTTGCTAACCATAAGGATTCCATACAAGTTTACATTGCTATTTAGCTCATTACTATGGCAACTATGGTTACCAAGAGAAACCAAAGACTACCGTGTACTGATAACAATAGAAATTGTTCTTACAGTACCAGAAATGTTACATCCTGACTTCGAATCTGAAAGAAGTGGCATGCTTCTTCATTTACTTCTCTGTATTCTGATACTGATGCTTTACCGTACGCCACGGGGAAAACTAGTCTAGTCGTCTGTAGTTGTAGTCAAATTCAATGAAGGTTTATATGTAGTGCTTACATAACATGCTACTTGAGGTGCAAAATCTCTACTGCACATCCTACTAAACATATAAAGCAAATAGACTGTTACCACTTCTTTTGCGTCAGGGATAGATCTATCGATAATATGTCTATGTCCAGAACTAATATAAAAATAGTAGTTGCGGTCCAACAGGTCTTCTCAAAAGTAAACCAAATGAACCCAGGGGCAAAGGAAGATTTGATACGAGTTAATTGAATAGGTGAAAAACCTAAAAAGGAAATCCTTTACAAATTGAAAAGAAAAACCTCAAGTAAAGATCTGGCCAGATTTTCAAGGTATTATGCTGTCATGAAGAGCCTTTATTTGCTAACTTCACTGTTGATGTTTCTTGTTGCATCCTTTTTCAATGAAGGCCTTTTCATTCCCTGGTATTAAGTGTTTTGGTCTTACTCTGCCTTTTTCTGTATTTCTTTTAAGCTTCTGTGTGCTCTCATTCCCTGGGTTACCTTGAAACGACTGCATATCAATCTTGCAAAATAAGTTCAATTAATAGAGTTTCTATAAGAAACAAATTTTAAGGTCTTACCTCACAATTTGCTTCATATGCTTTTTGACAGTGGTCTCCAACCCAAGTCTTCCAGATCTACTATCCCACAGCGTTAGAAGTAACCCCTCTTCAACACAACTGAATGAAATCAATGGATTGTTAGCAGGCTTTTGTCTAACATGAGGGTATATTGGGGAGGTAATTCAATGATCTGATTTAACTTTATTGCAATAGGGTTGCACCTAAAAACCGCAAACTAGTTGTGGACATTTCAGGCTTTGGGAGTGTCAACCCACTACACGGTTTAGATTTTTATTGGAAAGACTTAAAATTGTTTTTCGACACAGAAAATATCCTGAAAGATTAGATTCCCAGATCATGTCTGTTGTTCAACTGACTTAAGAGAGCATTATCTGTGTCCCCAACTCTTCCATCTTATAGTCAAGTAGGATATGAAGGGCTGTATTTAACCAGTAACATCAGCTCAGTTGTGTTTTCTTTAACATTTGATGGGAAACTTTTTCATTTGGGTCAAAAGACACACATTACCATTATGAGTTTCTCCTGTTGTAAGGAAACAGAGCGAATGAAACTCACTGAAACCATTTTTTTTCCTCCCTTGCTGCAAAAAATATGTTTCTCCTCAATATGGTGCTGTCTTTGAGTAATTCTAACTGCCCACATACAGCCATACAATATATACACCGCACAGCCAAACGTGCATAGACATTCTTGAAATGTACAAATTCCACCCCTCGCAGAGCATTTCACACGCCCATATTCCCACACGCCCACACATGACAGCGGCACGATTCTGGGCACAAATGCATGCGAAAAAGCTTTACACGGAGACACACTTACTCCGTGCAGGCACAAAACATGACACAGTTTACCTTGGCTCCAGACGCTCTGAATCACTGAGAAATCTGCCCCTACTGTCCTAAGCTCTTAGCCTTAAAACCTCATTCTGCTCAGAACAACATAGAGCAAACATAAATGGATCGTGCTGTTTTGTATAGGAGGGTTCGTAAGGCGGGACAACAGACTTTAACAAAGGCTTTCTGTTAAGTTCTGGAATAAGAGCAGTAGTTGTAGTAGTTGGACTCTTAAATCTTAAAAAACTACAAATGTAAATACTTATTTTTAACTTATTAATGGCTATTATGTTTAAATACCTCAACATATTAGCCAAACTACCCCAAATGTACATTTCAATATATTTGCTTTAATAGCTTTTGTGATTAATCCTTAAAATTGGTCAATGATTGACGGCAACCCTGATATTCATTAAAAGATCTAAAGATAAAAATATTTGTTTTGGCTGCATCCTTTTTAAAGATATTTATAAAACTTCAAAGATCAAGCGATCAAAAAGGTGCTAATGGATGTTTTTAAATAAGAGTCCATTGTTAAGATTACAAATATAGCATGGTTTGTTTTGCACTGAAGTTGTTTGATTAATGGGATGTGAGAGATGGGGTGGGAGTTGATTTTATTGACCTCTCTTAGTATTCATTAATATCTTTAACATTTTCCAGTAAAAAATATCGTAGATGTAATTGTAAATTCTGCACTAGTTATGCTCTTGTTTTTCTCTTGTTTCACTATGATACATATGTAGGTTTACTTTATTTCCCACTTCACAAGTTCATACATTTTTTGTTTTACTGAAATTGCCTATATTTGTAATTTCTTTCTCTGATTTAGCCTTTTTTGTTGGCTCAATATAAGGTGAAGTCTTTCATAAAAGCATAGAAAACAATACGAAAGCTCATTTAACATTAGGCTAACATTAGGCACTGAACGGACCTGTACACCAAGTTTAAAACTGAAAAATGCAAAGCTGTGCATTTTGTATTGAGAGAGATAACAACGAACAGAATCCAGGTACTGAAATTGGTGATTAGGACTGGGTGTGCAGGACAACATAGTGGATACTACTATAAAACAACACAAAAGGTAAGTCTCACGTCTTTCTGAATGTGCATGCATATCTAAAATATTTTCACAAACATAGATCTCTCTGTCTGCATACTTATTGTGAACATTTTACTAACCGGGACGCAGTGTGTTGCTAAAGTGTCTATCTTTGGTTTTAATAAATATTTGGGTGGTACCTTAGAATGTAGCTAAACTATTAGCTTTCAGAATTTTCAGAGTAAAAAAATGTGTAATTTACACAAAAAGTGCCCATCTAGAGTGTTTATATATATATATATATATATATATATATATATATATGAAAGTTGTCATCAGCATGTTCACTTACACTAACATACTTCATCTAGTATAAAGCTAAAATGCTACTATTATCTTAAATGCTAGTCAAGGCAAGGCAAGGCAAGTATATTTGTAAAGCACATTTTCGTGTACAAGACAATTCAAAGTGCTTTATATAGGAGTAAGTAATAGCACCCATCTGGAGATCGAGCTGCACGTTTTGATATATAGTTTTTTGGGGTGCATGCTTTGGGTCGAGCCGCATTACCGGACACGGAATAATAATAAATAATAATAATAAAGAGTCCAATTTAGAGGTGTAGAATAATAGATGCCTGCATTGCATTGCATTACATCCTGTAATGTAAGCTTAATGAAGCAGGAGCTTGATAATGAGTCCTCTGAATAAGACCAATATACTGTGGAACGTGTGGTCTAAATGTGGAACATTTTGGATAGCTGCCATGAATTGGATTATGAAGTCACAAGATGAAGGGGAGGATGAATCACACAAGCTAACGAAGTCTTATTAGAGAGTTTTATCATTAAAAGTAGATAGTCAACTGATAAAAGCAACTCTATGTTGGGGGATTTCCCCAAAGTCATGGCAGACTTGTCTTATCTCTAAACATGAAGGTGAAGACAATTAATCTGGCAAGCACAGGGAATGATAAGTAACTGCCAATGTATGGAGTTTATCATCAAGTTTAGAGATAAAATTTGAGACAAAGAAGTAGTGAAATATGTATGTTGGTGCTTTTCTGAAGATTTAGTTAAAACAGTTGTTTCTTTCAAACAAAAGGTGATCTTGTAGGAATGCCAACAACAGGAGAAAAGAAAAAACTACCATAACTAATATACATTTGTCTTTAGTGGATTATTGTAGTTACAACATATTTCACAAATTGGAAAGTGAAACCATTTCACATTTAATTTTGCTGCATTCATAGGTAAAAATGCGTTTGTGGGTTGACACCAGAATTTGTAAAGGTGCCATTGGAAAAAACTGTCCGAAGCTAGTCTACCAATACCACACATCTTTTGGTGGAGGAAGTGTGATGATGTGGGTCAGCAAACATCATTAGTGACTGAGATGTCTCGGTGACAATCTTAATGCAAAGTAAGAAGAATTTATGTACCTGGTGCACATTTAGTACCCAGGGCCGGCCCAATCCTCCATGGGGCCGTAAGCAGAATTTGATTTTGGGGCCCTCTATTTCATTGATCGCTTGTTAATGATTCACACACCTAAAATAAACTTAAAGCTGTAGCAATAATGTTTACGTTCTATTGACAGCCTGACATGTCTTTACACATGTTGAAATTATGCTGTTGCTTTTTCTCCAAAGGTAAAATAATCAGAAACATAAGTAATACCAATGCATTAATAATATGAATAATATCAATTAATGAATGATAAATCATGTCCAGGTTGTCACATATGGTTATTAATGTTAAAGGAAAACACATGAAGCTACAAGAGTGGCCTGTTTTTTTTGGGGGGGGGGGGGCGGTTTACAGAACATTTCAACATTTTGGTTTAAAAAAAGTGTAGCATCAATGTGCAACAATAAGGTTTAGTGCAAGAACAACAAAAACATGCAACATGCACAAGAGCAACAAATAACACTTAGATATATAAAAATAACAAAAAAGTCAATTCTACAAAAACTGACAGAATTAAACAATAAATCTTATCCGAATACTTTAATAATATAAATGAAGTTACCTGGAACAAGGTAAGACAAAAAAAATCTAGAGAAAATCAACACCATTATTGTTCATATTGGACTTTCAGTACCCTAGTTCTTCCTCAATATTCCACTCACTCCTAAAACCTGTGCTTTCTGGCTTTTCTAGTGGTGAAAGCACTTAAGATCATCATTAATTACCCTTGGAAGAAATAACAAATAAATTACTTTTTTTTAAGGACCTCTTGGGGCCCTCCGTAGTGGCCATGGGTGCTTAGTTCGCTTATGCCTTTGGTCGGATCTGTTCGTACCTTTGAGCCAAATGTGGTTTAAGGAATGCAGTGAGACAATAGATTAGGGGCCATTACCAACCAGGAAGAAAATGCATGTAAATGTTGGGACAAACCCTGCAGTCTTATTCAGTTATATAACCTTAATTCCTCAGCAGTCCCCCTTATACATCTACCTTAGGGGACCAAATACCTATGGCAGAAGTCTGGCTGTCTCAGTGTCACAGGAGCCTGTGGACATCTGGGAAAGTCGAGGTGCTGAGTGGTCACAGAAATGTGAGCACGGCTGAGGCATTGAAGTGGGGGTCTCTGACAGAAGACGCTGGAAAGGCTGAGGGTACGGGGGAGAAGAGCACAATGGGCCAGCAGGATGAGTGCTCAGGCTGAGGGCTGAGGGTGAATTAAAAGTTGTTCTCAATCGGAGAAAAATGTGGACGATGCAGTCTGTCAGGTCGCCAATCCGTCAGCACACTGCCTCGGGTCCCCTCAGGCCGCACAACACGCAGCGCTGCCTCATTTTGTGCTCTTCCACATACCTTGTCCTTATGTGACCTCTTTTTCCCAACCAGTGCACTTCACTGCAAAGTGATTTTTGCCAAAGGGAAGATCATAGATTCCATCACTGCTCCCTTGTGTATCTGACTTCAATTGTCTGTCTGTCCGTGTCACCAGTCATATGTATGTATCCTATTAGTGTATAACTAAATTAAGATTTATATATTTTATACATGTTTCTGTCTTAATGTTGAATATAGTACAAACAACAGCTGCTTATGGTTAGAGGCACTATTTGAAAAGTTTTGTTATACTGACATCTGCTGGAACAAGTATTGTATTGCACCCAGTTAGTTTAAAAAAAACAAACAACGTGTTTCTCCCTGGTGAAAAATTGCTGAATAATATTATGGGTGATGTATTTTTATTTGGCTGGGTTTTTTAATACAGTGAAATATCAGATTTCTGTTTTGGTTCTGAAAATGTATTTACTTTTTTGGATAATGCATTTCATTACATTGATTAAAAACTAAATTTTTTAATCACAGTGTTAGAAACAAAATGGCCTTTATTGCTGTTTTGTCAAAACTATGTTAAGTTGGATTGGAGCCAGGAGTCTTGTGATGCAAGAATGCAGTTGGAATGTGTCCTCTATAGTAGCGCTCACTTGACAGCGGCATTCCTTGTCATAGTTTGTATCTTTGTTTCTCAATCACCTCATAGATTCCATATACAAAGTAATTATACAAACTTATATACAAGTATGTATGTCTTAGTCTCTCCATCTTCAAAATGTGTTTGTTACCCTTCTACAAAGTTGTAGTCACTAGTCCTATTGTTTTGACTTACCTTTAACCCCAACTAGCCCTTTTAAAACGCTATCTTGCATGCCAAAGCTTTGCAAAGTCTGCTCACATGATCCCTCTATACCCTGTGTAATGTGAGTGGACTAATGTGGGGGTTACTACTGCATGATGGGTAAGATCTCATTTTAGTCTTGTATCACATGTCTGGCTTTCTTCCAGGTAGTTGGCTCTCCACGTACACAGTAGAGTCGCTAAGTGACCTGACATGAACCTGGAATTTATGTCTGGCTCTCTTTGATCAAATGAAATGCCTTTCTACTGCTTTTTTTTTATTTTTTTATTTTTTTAAAGGAAACTGAACAAAAATCTTGGGTTTTGTTCATTTAATGACTATATTTGAAAATATGTTTGACCATTTTAAAAGATTTTACTGCAAAATATAGTAACAAATATGATCTAAGAATGCAGCCCGTATTTGTATCTAGGTGTTTTTTAATGGAATGGGTTATGTTCTGGGTGATGAGCTGTGTGACACTGAAAATTTGTGGCGTCTGAAATAATTTTTTCATTCTAACCATATACTCTCACCTGAACTATTGGTGCATTCTAGTTGTTCTTGGAGCTCAGAAATTCCGAATGGCAAACTCAACTTCTACAAACCTCTGATTTTGGACTCTCATTTGGAGAGTCTAAGAAATGTTCTCATGCAGACTTTAAAAATGTACATAGTTTATGCTTTTCTTAAGGTAAAAAAATATATAATTTTCTAAATGTTTGAGGGAATGATTTTTCACAGCTTCTCACTTCTTTATTTATGTGATGACGATTGCTCTGTGGATGTTTGCTTTCTTTTTGTTTTCTATGTGAGTGAACAAAATAATTTTCCAACATTGTAAACTCAAAGGTTATGAACAGTTCCAGCTTCAAAAAAAAAATTCAATTAGTTCTGGAGTTTAACTCGGGTATTGGAACACCTAAATATACGTTGATCCTAACTACTCCATTTCAGCTCTGGCTGCACGTTTAGGATCAATTACGTACTATAGTGAAGCTCTGGTGAGTCACCGGCCTAGTTTCTGCCAGTGTTCACAGTTCTGCAGAGCAATGGTTCCCCTGTAGCTTAATGCTGCCATTACTGTGTGTTTTTGGTTCTTTTGAAGTACGCACTATGTGGTGCAAAAAACAGTTTTTTGCACCATACAGTGCTTTCCATGAAGGCCTGAAGGTTAAGTTTGAGTTTATATTTGTGAACTGGGGTAGCCTTTTTCATATATTGAATGTCCTCCACATGCATTTTGGTAAAATGTAAATACCTTAAATTAGTAAAAATGAGTGCTGCTGACTTCCTCTGATGTCTGCAAACCAGATTCATAAATTAATCCTGAATTTGTAAGCTTATAAGTATTACAAACAACATTCTCTCGGGGAAAGCACAGCCTAATTTAGATGGCATCCTTGTTTCTTGCTTTCTTCATGATCATAGCTACTGTTTGTCTCTACATACCGTAGTGGATGTGGCAGGTTCCCTTTGACGAGTAGCCCTCCACTCTGTCAATGCTGGCATGTCGCCCATAGATAAAAGTGCCAGCATGGAAATGGAGCCAACTTACAAAAGGTCAACATACCCCAGATCAAGTAACTCTTATGGAAATGCAGTGTCAGTCAAGATGTCTGTATCCAGCCAACAGTGTTACCAAGCATTTAAGCTCAGTGGCCAAACAGAAACTTAGAGCAGTGTTTACATAGTTTTAAAATGTGATCCATTGTAAAAAACATTTTAATTGCCTAAAAAAAGGATTAAGTAATTTTTATAACAGTGTTTCGCATGATTTATGTTGGGGGTGTGTATAAAACACTTGCTTGAAGAGGAATAGAACGATATTGTACTTCTTGTTCTGCCAAAACTCTGTTCCAATACAACCACCAGATGTTTGATGGTATAAAGGTCAACAGACTTAATTTGAAGGCTTTGAGACTTCAACTTGTTCCTGAACCTAATCTTCAGTAGTGTAATGACAACATTGTTCCGCAAAAAGAAACTGCACAGGACTTGGGACATTGCTGGTGACTTGAAATTGCCTTACATGGTTGTTTTAGGGCTGTGGGAAGAACCTAGAGTTCCCAGAGGAATCCAATGCATGCAAATAAAATGGATGCAAACAGAATAAAAAAAGCCTTCACCAAGATTAGAATAAACAAACATTTCAGTCTAAAATAAGTGAACCCAAAATGTCATTGAAACACAAATTGCCAAAAAGCAGTGAGTTAACCTTGTAAATGCATTTTATTGAAGAACATCACATTGTTTAATCTCATACATTGTAAAGTTGTATTGGGCCCACAAAACACTGCAAGATAACACACATTGAACAGAAAAATATTCTAATACTTTAAGTACACAAACATCAGGTAAATAGGCCTATGGATTTTGTAGCATGACACCTAATCTATGGTTCTATTTAAGAAATGTTATAGTTAAATAGTTTAAAAAAAAAGCAAATTATGGATTTTAATGTTTACCTTGCTTGTTTTCTTGATCTAAGTTTTTTTTCTTCTGCTTTTGTAGGATTAGTGCAAAAAAATTCCTTTGAAAGAAATAGGCAAAATAAAAATCCACAATCACACAGACCCAATATTAGCATATTATATCTTGGTGTTAGTTATTTCCAAAACAGATCTTAGCGAGTTGAATCCACCATGAGAAGCCATTCAAGTTAGCTTATTCCGTAATCGTTTTACCTGTTGCCACCCGGTGTCGCTTCCACTTAAAAATCCACCAAGACATTGAAAACACGTAGAGCGCAAAGAAGGCCGGGAAGTCATAAAGGAAGACCACAACAAAGAACCCACCAACTAGGAGGGTGCAGATTAGTAATCTAGTGATATGGCTGATGGTGTATAATATAGTCCACCATAGAAGGGCATCAGACTCTTTTAATTTCTCTGAGGAGCTCCGGGCTTTGTTGGAAAGGTGGGGTGATCGATCAGACGTCTCTGTGTCAGCAAACATGCAGCCTTCTATTCCAAAATCATTCTCCTTATGAGAAACCAATCTAGCTTTAATGTGCAAGCTGTTCTCCTGATTCTGTGGAAGGCTAAGTGATTGGGTTGTTTTGCATATCCGTTGCCCACAATGAACGAATGTGCTCAGATGGGAAATAGAATCTAAGTCAGAGTGTAATTCAGAAGAGCTGTTGGTGTGCGCCGTCACATCAGGAGGGTGAAATCTGTTTTTTGGAGAGTATTCATTACCTTCAGTCAAGAAGGTTGGCTCTAGGCCTCTACTGAGATTTACAAATGAATCTGCAGGAAATTGATTTGATAAAAACATGTCTGAATCATAGGTGTCACTCAAGTTTTTCTCACAAACAAGAGGAAAGTCTCCATTCTTGCCTGTGAGCCAACTTCTAGTGCCATCAACCGGGGTTTTATAACAAGTAGATGGCTGCACTTCTTGGGCAAATACCTCTTCCCAAATACTACGAACCAACTTGTCTCCAAACTTTTCTATTACCATTTTCTCAATTCCTGACTGTGTTACAAGTGCAGCCCTATTTTCAACTGTAATGGGATCTTTAGTTCCTTCTAGATGTGGATATGTCTTAAACTCTTTTGATGCCCCTTCCCACACTGTTTTGTTCTCCCCCTGATCTCTCTCTGCATTATCTCTCAAGTCCACACTTGGAATGGGGTCTTTCTCTTTTTCCGTACTTTGATTTTGTTTTAACCTTGATTTTTTAGGTTGGTGTTCTGCTAAAGTGTCTCTCTTTGCACCACTCTCATGTGCCATTACTTCCTCTGGACGTTTGTCCCTGCTTGAATTATGATTTTGACTTAATGACTCTTGCTGGGTGTCTGTCAATGTTGGTTGAAGCACCTCCAAGTGATTACGGTCATATCTATCAGTGTGACAAGATATTTGTGGATTATGACTAATTTGCCAAGCTATAGCTTGCAGTGTATCAGCAGTGGGACTTAAACCAGCAGTTGGACTTACTTCATTTTGCTTCATTATGTTACTTCCATAGTTTAAATCTTGTGAAGCTGTTTCAGATCTGTGGTCACAACATTCTTCTACTTGTCGAAGAATTTTGTCTTCAACATGTAGCAATTCATTCAATTGGGCACACCCTGTGTCCCGTTTTCCTATAGGTACTGAAGATGATTCATCTTCATGTTGCAATTGTACCTTATCCAATATCTTAATAATCTCGTTAAAATTATCATTTACTTCTTCTTCTTTGCTCTGTATCCCAACAGCTCTTACCTCTTTCTTCACTATCTTCATCTTGTGGAAATTGAACGGCCTATCTTTGTTTTCATCTGTGCTAATATGTTGGTTTTTGTTCAAAATTCCATCATAAGTTTGCTGTGAGTCCAATTCATCTGCTTGTCTCCTTCCTGTTTTTACTTCATTCTCATCAATTTCCCAAGTTTGGCTTTGGATGAATTCGTCACACTGAATTTTATCACCATACCTTCGAGGCAAAGTACACTCTTTGGTTTCCTGTGGGCTAAAAAATTCTTCTTCTGTTGTCTCTTTCTTTTCCATATAGTTATTTATAACATCTTCTTCCTCTCTTTGCCTGGATGTAGAGAGGATATACCCATCTCTGTCCTTTGTCTCCTCCCAGATTATCTCCCTAAATGCCAGGTTGACATCTACCCTATTGTGTTCAGTGCCTTTAACCTCTCGTTCACCGCTTGTAGAAAGCCACCCATCCTGGTTTGCATCTGGTGAGATTATATCAACATTGCTGGCATTCAGGTTCTCTGGCATTATTGTCATGTCTGTTGTCTCCGAGTCTCCTGAGCATGTGACAGAGTCAGGTGTGTGCAATGCAAAGGGCTCACCTTCTCCCCTTCCCTCTGCTACTATTTTTCCTTTGCTTTCTTGCTCCCAGTCCTTGTGTCTGTGACTCTCTGTTTGACTGTCAACGGTGTCCTTGGGCAGAGGTGGTGCCTCCTTTAGATTGAATTCCTGTGGAGTGTCTGTTACGAAATTTGTCTGTGACCTTTCGCATGGGTCTTGCATCGCTGTGCTTTTATCTTCTGGGCTGGTGACACATGCCTCTGCTGGCTGATCATCTGTAGCAATCAGGGCAACTCCAGCCAACAACGTTTCACAGGTGTCTGACAGCAGCTGACAGGCAGCTAAGTTTTTTAAGGTGGTGGGTGTATCTGTTCCATCCTCAAATTCTCGACTTTCTTCGGAATATTGAATTTGCAGCTCCTTATCTTTTGAAGGAAACATCGATGCTGCTGTCTGTAGCCACTCTGACTCTGAGACATCAGGGTGGTGCTTGCAGCCGGGTCCATTAAGGAAAACCTGCCATACATCTCTCACAGAGGATTCTTTATTGTAACTATCATGTGTGGTTTTCGAAAGGCTCTCCCACATATCATTAACAGGTGGTGTATTTTCTTCTGACTCTGTTGCCAAAGTCACTTTAGCGCTCCCAGTCAAGATGTCAGCAACATCACCAGTGCTCGGCTCCCCCGGTGAAGGGCTGCTCCAGTCCAATGTGAGCAAAGGAATCTGATGGTAGGTAAGTATCTGTGGACTCTCTCTTGATTGCATTGGTTGGGATTTATTGAGATAGCTGGCAGAGTCACCACATAAAGCAGGTGCATGCTGATAAACCTTTGGGCTGCAGACTGACTCATGTGAAAAACTCTTTGGTTGCTGCTGCACCTTCTGGCAGAGGAAGTCCTGCACACGCGACAAACGGATCGCTCTACGTCGCCTTTTCACACTCTCCACCTGTCAAGAAAGCAAACAGTCAATGCTTAGCGTATCTGTTCAGCTAAATGAAAAAGCAGATGGCACTTGAACAATTTGTTGTTTAAGGTTATCAACTGAATTATGTGCTGGAGTTCACTGAATATGTTTGGTAAAAATTTATATGCTGATCCAACGCAATGTAACATTGCTGAAACCTCCTTTCATATTCTTATTTTAGTTTACATAGCCAGTTTTCCTGCAGATGTACAACCAGGAGCCTTTTTCTAGTAGCTGTCTGCACGTGATGACTTTAAAATCGCTTCCAAAGTGTCAGCTTGCCTGACTTTTCAAATCTCACGAGGTGAACTTGACTAGGTTGAGAATGATGTCATCCCTGACTCCATTGCTACGCTTACATTCACGGAGAGTACATTCTTCATTCGTCATTCATTTTGGCTAGAATATAATTTAATCCTAATTACTAGTAGTAAAATAATTTTGCAAATAAATAAATAAGCCGTTTAACTTTCAATCTCACCCAAGGTTTTTGGTCTTCTTTGCGAAGTGATGCTGCTTCCAAAGAAGTCTTTGTTACCTCACCTGCACCTTCCACATCTGTGAAAGAAATACAAAAGTCATGAAACTGCCTCCCATACGTCGGAATTCAAAGATAAATGCCTGTTTGCAATTGTGAAGTGTGAAGTTGCTTCATACACACCTGCAGCAGCTATATTTGTTTGTATGCTCTCCTTAGTAGTTTCCTCTGTGTCTCCATTCCTGTTCAAAGAAGTATTGAATCAAATCACATATCTAGTTCTTTGCACATTTACTTGCTAAAGGCCTGCCTACGGCATGATGAACGAGTTATGCTGCCTTCCACAGTAACTATATTCAATTTTTTTGGGTTTATTTGTTAGTGTTTTACATTTTGTCACACTATAAACACAAATTTTAATTTATTAAGGTATTTTGTGAGATAACTTTTAAGAGAAAGAACACCGATTGTGTTTTGTTTTTTTGTGGGGCATGTTTCTATGTTACTGGTAGGTTTTTAACTGTGGATGGATTACAGTTCTCCTTAAAATCTTTCAAAGCTCGGGCAAGTGCCCTATTGCATAACAGTGAAATAAAACTCTCCACAACACAGATGACTTGTTAACTATGAAGGTGAAACTTGAATGTAACTCCTTCCATTGGACTCTGTTAAGGGTCCAATGGACCCTACATGGGCCCTACATGCATTAAACGGCACATGAATGTTTGTTTTTGTTGTTGCTGTTGTGGTTCACAGCATGTGTGTTGTTTTGTTCTGATATATTTCATTGTAATTAGTTCTAATAATTGTGTTAGTAATTCTGAAAAATATAAAAAAAAGAAAACGGGCATTGCAGTATGCAGTTTTTTTTTTTTTGAGAAAAGAGCTACAATTAAACAGTATTGAAAATCTAAACTTACATTTGACCATAAAAGGGAAAAAATGTGTTTAATTGGCCAAGCATCTCTCACCAAGTAGTTATATTACAACTTAGTATAAAAAGTTGGTCATAGAACAGTTTCTTTTTTCTTTTGCCTCCATTAAATGAGAAGAGCACCCCAAAGTAAATAAACCTTTCATGATGTCTTAGATTTCTGCCTGGAGCCTTCGCTTGCTTCTCCTTGTTTTTAGAGAAGCACTCGAATGTTTTCAGTTAGTCTCACCTGTTGGCTTTGAGACAGCTCCTCTTGCTCCTGTAACTGCTGGTCTCCTCTTGTGTTTGGGTCACATGCCCCCTTACTAATGCCTTTTGGTGGCAGAACATCACATAGTTCATTCCTTTATTATTAGCCCAGAATGTGCCCATTGGAGTTTCGTATCGGAGACAGAACTCCACCCTGCTTCCTTCTTTCTCAAAAGGGGGAACCATGGTGTACCTGAAGGTGAACCGGTCTGTTTTCCTGTCGCTGGACCCTGGAATGTACTCTGCCAGCAGGTCAAAGTAGCTCTTCCAACTATTCAGAGTTATCCGGACATACACACTCTTATTGTAGCAGAGGTTGACCACTCTGATGATGCCGCGGAGGTTCGTAGTTCCCGGAAGAAGTCCAATGCTCTCCAGCTCAACCATCTGCTCACAAAGCTTCTGATCCAGCTCTTCTGTGGAAGAGGGAACGGTAAACAAGCAAGAAAGATAGATTTCCTCTATTGATTTGACCACCTTCCTCCCATTTGACCAGCTGGGCTCTGATTCTGTGACCTCCACCTTGTCAAACTCCTTCACTGACACCAGGTCGAGGCCGAATGCATCCGCAAAAGAGACCTTCCTTCGAATACCAGGCGGGGGCTCTGGTTCCGAGTCCTCCCCGGTTTCTTCGTCTGTGCTCGAGACAACAGCAGAAGAGGTCTCAGTTTCTCCTTCATCTTGTTCCCCATTTGTTCTGTTACCTTCCTCCTCGGTCATCACCTTTTCTTCCTCACGGGATCGGACACACAGAGCCTCCATGGTGAGTTGTAGACTGTCAATGATGCTGCTCGCCTTTCCTGCCGCTTGGTCTGTGCAACTAAAACAAGCCACACAGAGTGCTCTTAGCCTGGCTGATGTGATACTGTGTGGGGGAGCATGATGAGAACGTGACTTGACAGACGGACTACAGTTACAGCTGAGCACTGTGAGTCTGAGCCAGCCCTAATAATAGTACCAGCTAAACTTGGCTGACCCTTCATACTTTCTCACCAAACATGCGTGCTTCATATGGAGGAAAAAAATAAAACATTAGCCCACTTTCTGCTTCCTAATCAAGTCAACTTCCTCTCTGTTTTGGGTTTTAAAATTTTTTTTGGTTTTGTTTTTCTTTTAACTCTTTCTAAATTGTCCGATCAAATTAAAAATAAATCCTTAAAAGTTCAAGCTGCGTACTATTGAGACTGTGCAGTTCAAGCAGCTGACTCTGTCTAACTGAAGTGTCGTTTTGCAGCGGAGTATCACTCTACACTCAGCTAGGGGAACTGATACGCACCATTGACCCTACAGGATTAAAAGCAAAGAATTCCCACCATTACTTTTTTCCAATTAATGATGCATTCAACGAATACACAAATGCAACTTCTTGTGTCCCTCCCACCTCAAAGGTGTGGAATATCTAGATGCCTTAAGCTGGCCGTAGTGAAAGGCCACTCTAAAAATGTGCAGTGTTGTTGTGCGTTAAATCTTCTTCGCAAAGAGTTGATCAGCTTGTTGATTATACACCTTCAATAGTTTCCAGGAATTGTGCACAGATCCTTGCAACACACAACTCTGAACGCACTATGAAAAGTCAAAACTAAGTTGTTGTTTTTTTGTTTTTTTTTACATGAAAAGAGACCTTTTCACTGTGTCAGACAACAACAAATACAATAACTTGCTAACGCAGATACAGACAACATGGCAGTTGCACCCTCCTTAAAAAGCTGTGGCATTGTGCTGTTTTATAAATATTATCACCGGTGTTGACCCGGAATTATATTTGCATGACCACACAAAGCATTGTAACACCGAAATGAATTAAACATTCTTTTGTTACGTAAAAAAAAGTTTAAATGTTTTGTAATAAAGCAAAATTGAAACGTTGATTTGCACTCACTGACATGCAAGGCAGCCGTAGAGTTGCTTAATTGTAACACAATCGTTCCTTTCTCGACTTCTTGTTTAACTCTTCCAAACAAAAACTATTAACTAAAGCCTAAGGAACAATGTAACGGTAGCCCATTAACACTGGTTTTTATTTTCTCTGTTTGTTTTTTTATGTAGAGCTTGTTATTAATTCCTTCAACTAAGGAAAGAGAGAAGTTTTTTTTCTTAAACGTATTCTCAAAATGAATATTGAACCTGTTGCTGGTGTAGGGGACTGCAAAAAAAAAAAAGAAAAGCCTTTTATATTCAGCATTTCAGTAGAAGACACTGTATGTTGAAAACATTTACTAGATAAAGTAAAAACATATTCTCTACAGGTTATTAAACTCGTCTTGTGCACGCTTTACAGTAATATTAACAAAAAACATTTGACAGAAATGACCGCTAGGTGGCAGCATGCCACCATCCCAGCACTGAATGCAGTCCTTCCACGCTGATTACTGAACGTCCAACAAATTATTTTTTGTTGAAAAAAAATTTAAAAATACGTTTTGTAAAATAAAGAGAAACAGCATTTTAAAGATTTTAAAGTGTATACATCGAATCGTTCTAGTGTGTTAAAAATAACTAAAAAAAAGGAAAACATAACCCCCAATAACTTATCAAAGAAACAGAAAAGTGTTTATTTGTTAATAACCTTTAAAATAAGCTGTATGATAGACAGTCAATGTCCTGTACATACATGAAAATTAACTTTTTTTTTTATGTAGGTTTTATGTATTATACTAAAGGGTCAATATTTTTTATTAACGTCTCAGTTTAATACATCACAAATGTAAAAAAAAAACAACATATTATTAAACAACACATTTTTTTTTTACAGTCTGGAATAAAAGAAATAAATAACAATTCTTCCTGTGTGATTTTCTTCCTTTTTCACAAAGCCACACACTCCCAAGTCCTTCTGCTTGATCTGCTCATTCTTTTCTTCATCACCAGCATCGCAAAAGGCTGAATCCACAAGGAGACGCGAAAAAAAGGGAAACTATGAGAAATAATCAATATCTGAATGAACAGCGTAGATACCCAGCTGGAATAAGCAATCTGTGTTGTTTAAAAAACCAAACGTCAGCTTGGAAATGAATACATTTTTAATCAAATACAGAAAGTGCGTAAAACACACATGTAAAGTGTTTCTAGTATTTGTAAAATGTAACTATCACATAACGTTAGAAGAAGTTAGTGTGTCTTGTAATATGGTAAATATGTGATATGTATATTTATTTTTATTAGCATTAAATCTAATTAATGTCTAAATTAAATCTTTAAGTTTCCTACATCAGCATTGCTGTCGGAATAGAAACTGTTGATTATTCATCATTGAAAGTTCAATTCAAAGCATTAAATCCACACACACACACAAAAAAATAAAAAATAATTATTATAAGAATATTTGCTTTAAATAATAAGGAGAAAATAAAAACCGCGGTAGGAGAGACGGACATAAGACATTTGGCGCTGCGTCCAAAGGAAACGAGCGCCTAAACAGGAAGTGCTTCGAGGAACGGTTCTTCTGACCGGTTCTTCTGACCTCATGTTGACTTTAGGAGTTTACAAACAAGCCGCGTGAAC
>JAVLVB010000040.1:118447-143400 GCA_032876305.1 Orestias chungarensis
CCCTAAATAATAATAACACACCTCTGTGGCACAAGTGTCTTCTTCCGCCCCCTTGGGGGGTTTTCTAGTCCCAAATATTCGTGCTTTCGGATACAGCCTGACGAGAGAGTTTGAACCCTAAAGAAAAAAAAAAACACACAAGGCGCTTCTTCCTCGCATTGCGCGTCATTCAAACAAGCCTCGGTGAGCTGGCTTTGCTTTCCTTCCCTCTCTGTTGCATTAGTAATAACAGCAGCGGCGCTGACGAGAGACAGCAGGAGGAGAGGACGAGAGAGCGCGCGCGTGTCTCCCGGCAGCCAGAGAGGAATACAGACGTTTTTTTGTTATTGTTGTTGTTTTTGTTGTTTCGCCGGTTATTTACAAGCACCCGCATCTTGTCTTCTTAGTTTCTTTTTTTCCCCTCTTTTTTTCTTTTTTTGTTTCAACTCTCCCGAGTTATGCCGAACTCGGACGGTCACGTGCGAACATCGCCGCAAGTCTAGAGCAGAGAGAACGACGACTCCTCACCTGGCGGCTCTCTCTCTCTCTCTCTCTCCCTCTCTCCCTCTTTTGTTTTGAATCAACGGGGGAAATACTTGTGTTTTTATTTTGGTGCCTGTGGTAAGTTGTGTTTATTTTTATTTTATTTTTTTATGTTCTGTCCTGTCGGTTAAACTTGTGGTTTCTCTGCTACTGTGCGGTCGGGGACGTTAAAAGTTGTGTCGGGTGTTTTGTTGATACCCTGCCTGGAGACAGCAGCTCCTCACTGGCGAGACGCGCGTGGATTTTGCGCTCTTTTTAATATCCAACTGCTGGCTGGTTGTTTTTTCTATTAAACTATTAACAAGTGGTCCGTTATAATGACGTGCTATTTAATATCAATTTTTTTTTCTCTGATATATTCAAGCACATATGTGTTGATCTATCAGATTGGAACTTTGCATAAGTTCATGTGCGCCAGTTTAACTTTTGCATTTATAAAAATGGGCTTCAAACAAATGCATTTCTGTTAAACTTTACATTGGAATTGTATGCAGTTGCAAACCTACATTGCCAATGTCTTTGCAGTATACACACACACACACACATATATATATATATATATATATATATATATATATATATATATATATATATATATATATATATATATATATATATATATATATATATATAATAAAAAAGAGAGCTCTGTAAATGTGTTTCTCACTTATGCATCAGACCAAATCCATTCCTATGTCTGTTGAATTCCTTCAGGAAAAGCAAGCTCCCTACTGGAGGCACTGATTAGGCGTTCGCCTTACCACGGCTGCAGTTTGGGGACGCATGAAAGTTGTGCCTGAGAATGCATCAAATGTCCCTATCTGAACTTATCTCAGGTTAAATGTTAGTACTGTGTGTTTTTTTTTATTTTTATGAATAAGAACTTATTCCTTTTTTTTGGGGGGGGGGTATTTTCAATATGACTCCTTTTAACCGTTAGTCGTTTCCTATAAATAACTAATATTCCTTTTGTTATCCCAAATGCATACGTAAAAAAAAAAAAAAACGGGCAAAACTGATCGTTTTTGCGGTGGCTTTCAGAGCGACGCATGATTTCTCTCTATTAAGTCGCCACTTCATTGCTTCTAAAGCACATGCGCACAATTCACTAATAGTTGCCAACATTTCGATTTTAGATTGCACTGGCGAAAGTCTTGTCAATTGCCATTATCGGCAGTGTGTTCACCTTACCGGTTGATGCGTACTCCAATTTTTCTATATTCCACTCCAAGGCAGAAAAAAAAAAAGAAAAGAAAAAAGATGGAATATTAAGTCTTATCATGAAGATGCTACAGTCAAAACTGTATACTACATTTCTTCTCACAGTCCTGAGGGTCTTGTAACTTCTTTTCTAAGTACAGGGGAGGATGGGGGAAAAAAAGCATATAGCCCTTGTTTTTTTTGTTTTAAGAAATTCTAAGATCTTCAGGGCTGTCCTCTGATCTGCTTGCACCCCTCAGATTTAGGTGCAGCCACCCCTTCTTGTCCGGGCTGCAGGGTGCACAGGTGTTCCCTTTCCCCAGTTATGCAGGTGTGGACCCCCCCCAACACACACACACACATACACACATTTTCACTCAGCAGCTCTTACTCTTCAAAGGCCAAGGCAGCAATAAATGCCCCTCGTGAAATATGTTGGCGACAGTGCACATATGCATGCATCGGCCTCTTTCTTCCCACTTAGTGCCCTCTCTTGTGATTTCTTACGACATAATTAAAACTAGTCCAGCTCCCTTGTTTACCTGTTGTTGGGAGGTTTTAAGTGAGGTCACAGGGAGGCACTATGTTTTTTTCCCCGCTCGAGGCAATAGATGGGGAAAAGTGACCAATGTCGGGGGCAGGGCGCTCATTACCCCTGCTCTCATCTCTCTCTCTCTCTCTCTCTCTCTCTCTCTTTTTCTCTCTTTTTGCCGCATCCCATTTTTTGATTGCTGCATTCATCATCGGGTGGCCGTGCTCTACATTATGGTAATAGGAAAATGAATGTCCTCCACAGGATTAATGTGTATACCCTGTCATATGTTTCAATCATTTATCAAAATTAAGATTCGGCCGCTTTTGGCTCGATGAACGCTGGCTGTTTGAGGGGGATTACATCCCCAAATATAGAAATGATTGCTCTGGCTTTTTATTTGTTCCTCAATTAAAGACTTTATGTGCCGTTCTTGGTGAATGCAGAAGAAAAACCCTTTAAGGACCCTGACAAATGCTGAATTCTATAAATATATATGTTAAGCTCAACGCCGGAAAGTAGATCACCAACTGTTTTCGGACTACAGTACTTCTTCGCTTTTAAACCCCCCCCCCCCCCCAAAACCCCTTTCTGTAATTACACAGCCTGCTCGCCAAACCCCTTGAGGTGTTGTTACATTTCAGGGAAAGTGGTTAATACTATTAGGATAGCGCTACCCCAGCATCACTTTCCCCTAAACACATCCCAGAGCCCAAATCTACTAAACCCACTCACGGATGGCTAACTCACCTGTTCAGATTTTTTTGTTTCATAGAAATGTTAAACAAAGGACAAGTTTCCATGACAACCTCTATGCAAGTTAAAACCTGAAGTGATCAAGCCATTCCCCCCCCCCCATTCCCCTCTATCGCACTTTGATTCCCTCCTCTGTAAGGACGGATGAAATCTATGTTGACAGATTTGGCCTTTAATGGCACTTTTGAGGCGCACAAAAGCATTTGTTTACAGGGATCATACGCTGCAAGCTGTCAGCCTGAGAGAGACGGACTACTTAAGATAAAAGAGTGCATTACATGCTTAAGAGGCTACCCCCACTTTTTTTTGTTCTTTATTTTCTTGCGCCCCAATTATCCACATCACGGTAATGATGTTTTCGTCTGCCCCAGTTACTAAGAGTCAAGAGACAACTCAGACTTTTTTAGTTACGCTCTGGGTCACTTCTTAAAGCCGACCGCGCTGCCTGCCCCGCAAGTCGACAAGAACCGATGTGACTCCTTGGCTGGAGAAGGCCGTGCAGGGTGGGGTCAGGGGGATGTGGATTATTAGGGGGATTGTTGGCACTTACACACTTGCAGTTATTAATCTAGTGGGGAACTTCCTTTGTTTTCATTCATGTCAGATGTCATATTTGGTTTGCCAGTTTTGGGGTGTCTCAGAGCCAGCAACAAATGGCCAATGTGAGATGGAGAAGGGGATATTCAAGAAACGCTCAGGGAAAGCAGGTCCTCAGGTTGTGTAAACAGTGCTGTTCAAATGCATGCAAAATAGGGTTTTCATGCAGTTTTTCCTGGTTTTTTTTTGGGGGGGGGGGTGTTGTTTTACAACATAAAAAAAAAAGTCAGTTTCGGGGTCTAACCCAGAATGATAGAGACATAGGGTCACATGTACTGACAGGCAAGGTCATCGTTGCTCAGGCCATATCCAGCCGTCAGCCTTGTCACTCGTAAACAGTCAGACGTCCTGTGAGGCATCGCTGGGGCCAGGAGCAGTCGCTACATCGGCCCTCGTTTAGATGCGCGGACTGTTGTCCAGACACCTTCTGAATCCTTTACTCGACATGTAAGATGAGTGAAAGATGTCATGCAATCCTCAACAAATCGAATTTAGAGCCAGAAAAACTGTGAACGCATCACTTGTGTGGAGGTAATTAGTAGCTGGTTTAATGTATTGTTATTGCACTGTTTTGCATTGTCAAGTTGCACTAAGATGACAAAGAAAAGAAAAAGACACACGATAAAGACACACATGAGGAGAAAACGATTTGTTTATTTCGAACATGTTGCGGGTGAAAAAAAGAAGAAGAAGAAAACACGTGGGGGGTGGTGGGGGTAGGTAATGACAATAACAATTTTTGACATGCACATTAGGCTGCAGAAAGAGCATCCAGCTTGAGGCTGAGGGCATATGGTGCTGCCTTCTGCTGGCATAGCTTTAGACCGCGCTACAACACTCGCGTGGGGTCACGACTGTTTCTGGTTTGTTCCTCCCGTTTCGCCCATCCAAACAACAACAGGAGGCATAATGCAAATGGGGGTGGGGACGGCGAGTTGGCCAGTTGGGGGCAGCTGTGTGGACAACCATGGTCAAGTAAAGGTTGTTGTACACTAGCTGCATGAATGCTCCTAGTCATGGCCCATTTGTGTCAGGACTTAAAATGGTCAAATGTAGAGGAGAGACATTTGACATTTGTACAAATACAGTTTTTTTATGTTTGGATGTTTGTCACTGCCAGCCTAATTCACGTGTATCTCCACTCACCGTCGGAACATTGCTCACACCGCAGTCCTTAATCTTATTCTAAACAACGGCCGCTGTTTCCAGCAATTAGGTTTCTTTTATTTTATTTTATTTTTTGTAATATGGGTCGGATGCTCTTGGAAGATGCGGACGATGATGCAAGGCTTTGGTCTGAAGGCAGCAGATCGGCGGGTGGGTAATTACAGCCCTTCTGTGTGCCTTGCTGGATTTTCCCTTGATTCGAAGTCGTAGGCCATGAAGTTCTGCTTCTTAGTGCAACTCTTCAGAGTGCAATGAAGAGGTCAAAACATACGGAGCTAGCAAAACAACAGTTTAATTTTATATTTGATGAGTGGGCTTTAATTTAGATTGTCACTTCTGGCTAACGGTAGGGCAGATGGTGGAGACTCGAGTGCCCATTAGAGCCTAAACACCTCCAGGCAGCTATTGGTCGTAATCTTTTTTATTTTTATTCCCCTCAAATATTTTTTCATGCTCTTGCTCTCAAACGTGACTTGGTCAAGAGGAATCAAACCTGTTACAACACCTGTTTCTGCATATGCAAATCTGTCGTTTTGTCATTTCATTAGGCAGGGCTAAAAGACGAGAGTCCCTCGTGGTTGCAAATGCGACTGGCGCCGAGCCCAACTGGCAATGCCACACAGCAACTGAGAGCCTTTAGGCAGGGTTAGGGGGGGGGGGTGTTGCCTAGTTGGATCTCAGCCACCAGGCGCCTTCACATAACCAGCTCAATTCAGATTGGTAAAAAAAAAAGAAATAAATAGATATTTACACACACACATTGGTCTTAAAGGTATTTAACAGAAAACCTAAAAGGTTAATGCATCTAATAAAATGAAAAAAAGATTTAAATCCTCTTTTGAATACTAAACATGGTGATGGCTGCATCATACTATGGGGGATGCACTTTTCTTTCGGCAGTGTTGGTATGTGTGGGAAGGTGAATGAAAGGACGATCCTGAAAATCCAATCTGTAGACAGCTAGAAACTGGGACTGATAGAAGTGCATTGTAGGCAAGTGAAAGGAAAATGCCAGCATTTCTGGCAAATTTATCTTCAGTAAGTGCCGCAAACATTGCGATTCCAAAAAGTATGACGCAACTCTCAAGTTTCCATCTGTCACTGCTTTATTTTGATCCACCACACAAAACCCGAAAGAAAACACGGTCGGCTGATGTCGCACACTTGTAAAGTAAGAGGGGTGCGAATATTTTTTACACGGAGGATATATTTTAAGGAGGACCGCCTAGAAATCCAAAAACAGTGAGCACGTGCCTGCCACGCGCTCCGTTCCGCGCCTCCCCACCCGCGCAACGTTCTCTCCTCCTTTGCCTCCTCCCATCCTCATCTCTTCATCATCTGGCGCTCTCCCGCAACGCTCGCCTCTCGACCGCGTGTGCCAGCGCCGGGCCCCGCTCGTGCTCCGGGGCTAATTGTTCACTGGTGAACCGGTGGGGCTCGTCGGTGGGGGTCTCCCCCCCCCGTCATCCGGGCCGCATGGATAATATACGGGTCGTTGGTGTGGTGTGGGGCGGCGGCCGTGGTGGTTACAAATCCTGATCCCTCAATGCAGTTTATTTTGCTCCGCACAAGTCTGTAGATTGTCCGTTGTAATCCGTCCCGTGCGCTGAATGCAACAAATACAGCATGAAATTAAAGGTTTTTTCGCATGAGCATAAAGGAAAAGCTCGACGGGGATGGCAAAAAAAAGCTTTCCGATAGTAGAGCATGCTTCTTTTTCCTCATCTGGCATATAGTTATGAATACTATTTCCTTCATTTTAAAGAAACGTTGTTTCATCCAGATTAGTCGAGAATATTAGTTTTTTTTAGAATAATAAGTCTGTGCCCCATCTTTATCCGATTTGATTTGCCCTAATCTTGTACCACTGATGTGTTTTCCTGAAGTGCCTCCATCAGCTGACACTTAAAAGTTTGATGAACGGATATAAAAAAAAAAAAAACCTATAACGGGCTTCGCCGCCGAGTTAATCTCATCTGATAACTCTGACCTTCCTCTTTCTCCTGTCTTTTTCCACCTCGGCTCGGTGGGTCTGGCTCTCAGGTTTGCTGCTCTCTCACCACACAGATGGTATTAAAGCCAGGGCCCCGCAAGCCCCCTCTGATACGGGAGAGTTCATTAGAGATGTGCCTTTGATGGGCAGCCTTTTCATGTGACTACCGTTTTTTTTCTCTCTCTCAAATACCTTGATGTTGAAGCTTAAGAAGCCATTGTGCAGTAAGCCCTCCTTTTGATGCGACTTATTTAGATCTGCATAGTAAATCGGGGGGGAGTAAATAACCAGCCAGCAGATGGAAGCAAGGAGATAAGGCAGCGGTGAACAATTGCATTTGTATTTTGTTATGATGTTGACAGCAGCTAAAATTCACTAATCTTGAGCCACTGATCTGCATTTCAAAGAAATCTCATTTAGCAGCGGGCAGGATAAAGTTCCACTCATTGTGTGCATTTTTATTGCATTCTTCGCTAATTTATCTGCTCACAGATTTAGCGCGCGGGGCTCGGAGGTGGGAGCCGCTGTCCGTGCGTTGCATAGGGAGGGTCTTAAATACTGTGAAAGCGGTTGCGTCTAGACTGTGAGCCGAGGGTAATTACACGTCTGACCATGAATAGAATGAGTTTGAAGACTCATCTTTCTTTGGGCAGGCCTGAATCGCTCGACTAATGCTGATAAGGAGCGTTTGGTCCCTGCAAAAATATTGCCACTGACTTTCCCTAACACCCCACCAAGCATGGTATTTACTTTTAAGATAAAGTTATTGTGTACAATAATCTGACTTGTTAGCATAATGTCATCTTTCATGGCAGGACCCTCTCCTTTCTTTTGCCGCAATATGGAGGTATTTACGGCCTGGGCCTTAAATAGTTTATCTTGACTCAGTGTGCCGGTGCTTTATGTAAATATTAGCCTAAAGCATTATTAGGCCTCCGTGAATAGTTGAATGCATTCGCCATATTTCTAAGTTGATAGAATTTGCCAATGGTTTTACATTAGGAAAAAAGACACGTGTGGTATTTGAAAAATCCTTAAGAACTGGAGGTTATACAGACTAATAGGGTGCCAAATGGATTTCCAGTGAATAAAATATGACACGTGTACGGCCCAAAGACGCTGAAGTCTACATTGGGAGCAAATTATTTATGAATGTGGGTGTTACATTTTAATATCCGAAAGACATCCCAAA
Source organism: Orestias chungarensis (assembly GCA_032876305.1). Taxonomy (NCBI): domain Eukaryota; kingdom Metazoa; phylum Chordata; class Actinopteri; order Cyprinodontiformes; family Cyprinodontidae; genus Orestias; species Orestias chungarensis. The sequence continues at coordinate 126,407 of JAVLVB010000040.1, forward strand.
CTGTTGGTTTTTACAAATGTACTTGTTCAGATTGAACTTAATCAAGATGCCATTCAGGGAAATGCGTGAGCATTTTACTGTTTAAATATTGAAAGTATTAATTTACGTAGTTCACTATATGTGTAATTTATATACGGTTTAAAAGAGACAAACATTCAGAACAGAAGTTTATATCCCAGTCAGACTAGTACAACCCATTCATATGGACATTTCAATCAGCTTCTAGTTCTATTGTAGAGAACCCTACTTGATTGTGTTCTATTAATTTAGCAGAAAATCCTCATTTCAAGCGAAATGAGGACTTTCTGCTAAATTATTAGCCCCAGTGGAACCTTATTTAAAGGTATAGCAGAGGATCTTTTCAATAGAAAAGTTTCAATGGAAAATCCCATAGAAAATGAAAGCCAATCAAAAACGACCAGTGGTGAAAAATAACTGGCTGTCAATGCGGAAATAAAATTTACGCGATGACATATATCACTAATGTCCCCACCCACCCGACCCGTACAATCCGCGTTCATGTTTGAATTCGCGCATGCGCAGATTGTTGTTTAGGAAGTAAAACGGGACGGACAAGATGCATCATTCACCATTGAAGAGAGGTTCTCCCCGTACGGCAGCGAAAATGGAAGCTAGAAACAGAAAAACCGTGTTCGAAGTGTCGGACATGTTCGCAATTCTGTAATAAGTCCGATGCAGTGCCAGAGGCTGTGGTCTCGCAGATGTAAACAGACTGTGTGCTGCGGACGTGCGCGCTCCCAATATCAGGGGGCGTTACTGGAGATGAGGTGTCACATGCGCAGTGTTGCAAAAATGAGAATGAGCTGAAGATCCTCTCCTATACCTTTAAAGAGGTTAAAAACTATAGAATAGTAATACCAAACAATAGAGAAAACACTTGTTTCAGTGTCGCTTTCCCATCCCTCAAGCAACTTAAGGGGGAAACTCGTGCCCCTTGAGTAAACGTAGCCCAGCAATCTGTGCAACATTTTTCACAAACTCAAAACTGTAAAACAACAAATAAAAACATCATATTTGGCGTGTTGTTTTTTTTTCTTCTTCTGTTCCCTTTGAGCTGAGGACATTTTTTTTTTTTTTTGGTACAGTTCAGAGAGCACATTCCTCAGGATCCAGCAGCCACTGGTTGCCTGTAGGAGTCATTGGAACTCTGGGAGAATAATAGGTTTAAAAAAAAAAAAAAGCCACACATGCATACACACAGAGAGGGAACATCCAGTCCATTGTGTCAATTTTGGGCTACTACCATTTCCTCAAAGTAATTATTGCATTCTGCTGTAAATGAGATGCGTGAATAGCGGCAAAGTTGATCCGGAGCGCTCCTCCTGCACTGGTGTTATTAAAACAACAGAGCCCTTCATCCTAATGGTCCCTAGCATGTGTGTTTTGATGCTGGCAGCTGAATGGGGTACATGGGAAAATCAATGGTGTCAGGTTAACAGTGTGATTTACTTTGCACTGTGAGCTTGAGCCTTGCAGGCACAGTACCTTTCAACTTTAAAGTGTGTGTGTGTGTGTGTGTGTTTTGGATAGTACATTGTACATTACCTGTTAGTGCATGCACTTAAACACACACACACACACACACATACACACACACACAAGCTCTCTCCACAGCTTCACAGGAAGAAATTCCAGGTGCACTTTGTTGATTTAAAATTTATTGCTCCCATCTACACATATCAGAAAATAGTTATGCAACACATCATCTAGCCCACACATGCCTTCAATTGCAGTAAATGTACCGAATAGGAGGGAGAAAAGAAGAGAAAAGGCTATTTATGTGGAAGATTTGGCCTAACTAAAACTACTTTTTGGTCTTTTCTTGTCGTAGTGAGCCAACATCGCTGGAGTCCCGGCCCGCCCCGTGGAGGACATCAACGATAGCAGATTGTCTCCCTTAGGGTGAGTGTTCGAACCTAATCATGTCAACTCTTCAGCCCATGGACAGATTAGACCAGCATTAGGTATATCTTTTCACCTGTTAGTATTTACCGTAGATATCAGTAAAGTGTGCATTATTGAAAGGTCTATTACAGTATTTTACTTCTGTGCGTTTGGGTGATATTAGTGTAGTAGAGGTGGTGGTAGGGGGGTCACAGGGTTCCTATTCCTCCTCTTCAAATGTAACAAATCTTCATCTTGTCCACGCTGATAGAATTGCCCCTCCACTGGGCAACCTTTCCATTGTGCCTGTTTGGTTTTCACACCCCAAGGATTTTCAATCTACTCTCACTTAGAAGTTATGCACTATAGCTGGTAAATGTGGCCAGGCTCAGATTTCAGCTTTTTCTCGTTATTTTACTGATCTCTTTATTAGAAGTTGCTCCAAAAATAAAATAGATGAAAGTGAATCTGTGGACATACCCGTTATAGACTTTCAAATATGTTTTGGCTTTTTAGATTTTAGACCACTGATTTTCCTGTTTTTTCCCCCTCCAGGATGAAATATGCACACTGTGCATCCGTAGAAAAAAGACGACGCACAGTGTGAGTTGAAAAGTGGTAAGTGAAGACGATTTTACTAGTTATGTTTGCATGCCCGATCTTGTGATGTTGCACATCGTGTTCACTGTGACAAGTCACATCGTTCAGTAACTGTTGATGGAGTTTCATTTTAGTACAAGGCAGTGCTTGTTATTTGAATGGATTTTTTGAAAAGTATATTTCCTTGACCACAGTTTTTTGGAAGCATCACTATGATAAGAATAAGAGGCATTAGAAAGAAACACCAAATATATACAAATAAATACAAAAAAATATAATTGCAATAAGGTACATTCTACATGCTGCTGCATTTACTCATTTAAAAATAATGAGAGTTCCCTAATTTTGAGGCATTTAAAACAGAAGAAAAGGTATCTGACCTACTGATCAGTGATCAGACCAAGAACAAACTACCAGATCCATATCTTCCAATCACTCTTCACAGTTTTGTCTGTGCCGATGCATTTAGAAATATAATCAACATTTGTAAAAACAAAAAAAAAAATTGCACTAAAGTGTCCCTTTGGATCATTAAGCACAGCTGGTATTCTGTGCTTATACAGTATGAACTTTCTAACAAATTAGCGGCAGGTTTAGGTGAAGAAAATTTGTGAAAACACCGAGCTGAAACTGTCCGACACTCGCTGGGTTTCTGAGTCCTGATTTCCACCTAAAAGAGATTTAAATATTAGTCCTTAATTTGTCTAGTACTTCAGTTAAATCTTCAAAGATAAATCCTTACTACATATCTGATGGCCAAGAGAAGTTCTTCTAATCATTGCAAAAAAGTGTAATTACCCCAACACGCTTGCAGTGCAGACATACAAGAAAAACTGAACAGGAAAAATCTACAGCAATTAACCAGATCTTTGGGTGCTTTAAAGAAGCTGCAGTTTGGACTCAACAGCCCTCTGCTCACATTTCCACTCCAAAATTGATTTCTTGTCATAGATCACAGACCTCTTGTCATTCCATTTTCAATTCCCAAATGGTTTCTCTGAGCTGCTAACTGTCATCCCAGTGAGTGGGCAAACAGGGCAAACCTCCATGGATCTTTACCCTGGGCTCTTAAAACAGCCAATAGGGTAAAGGCAAAAATCAAAGGGACTCAGACCATTCCCCATTGGTAGCCTCTATTGTGTGGCCGTCGTGGGATTGGTGGAGAAGCTGAACACCGGATAGTGGGATGTGGGGGTGGCTGGAGATCAGGAAAAGCCACCCCCCCTTTTTTAATCCTTATCCACCATTAACCTCAGTGCCCTAGTATGTGGCTAAGATCAGGGCCCTTGGTCAATCCCCCATTCACTTCCCCCCAGAGTATTTTAAAGTTAAGCCTTGATACTTAACAAAAAAAGTCTTACTCATCAAAGGTTTACTTTCCCTGCTTTCCATCTCTTTGCATCTGCTGCCTGTCTTCTGTCTATGGTCTCTGGTTTTGTCTTACATTTGGGGGATAGGGAGTTGTTGAAAGTATAGCAAGTTCCCAAGTTTGCTGAAAAGTTTAGTTGGAGGTCTGATTTTGTCATGCTGTGAGCAAAGTGGAGCAGAAGTGGTTGAACCGATAAAAACCTGCCGACTGCTAATCTCTCTGGTAAATGGACTTCTGATTTTATTCCAATTATTCCATAAGGGAGGTACATTATATTGTCCTACCTTATATTTATATCCCAAGCTTTTTTTTCTTCTCTTTACACATTTGCTGATAATAACAAGACTGATTTGAGTCCAGTTCTCCAACTCTCTGTAAACATTTCAAATTCATCCCTTTTTTTTTCTTTCCTGTACCATAGCTTTTCCTAGCAACTGTCAGGCATTCAACACATCTGAAAGAGAAATGATTGAGGGTCAGACTAGAAAAACAAGCAAGCATATGGAGGTGCAGTGTTGACGGACGCCAGGGAAGAAAAGAAATTGCATGGAGAGTGTTTGTCCGGAGTGCACAGTTGCCATGAGAATGAAGGTGGAAAAACAGAGGAGGCTCAAAATGAGGACTGCCATCATTACTAAAGAGTAGATAAAGAGTCTTGGTGAGGTTATTGATTCTCATGTCTCTTCTCTTGTATGCAATTGTTTTCAAAGTTCAGTTTTTTGTTTTCGTGTATTTTAAGGAACAATGTGTAGTTTAAAAAACTTTCACACAGAAAGAATCACAAAGTCTGTTTTTCCTCAGCAAAGGTGGTTTGAGCTTACTTTGGAGCCCCTCCAGTTGCTCCGTGCACCCTCCTTTTTTTAGAGACGCCGAAAGTGAATAATCACAAACACTGCATGCTTGACCCTAATTAAAAAAGCATCTAGTGTTTCACGTGTTATCCTTTTCTCCCGACCTAATTGGGGAAACGTCGACTGCGGAAGCTGGGCTGGATGGCATCCGTCAAAGAGCCCCGAGATTATTGTGAAACCCAACCTGAGGCCGGGATGACATCAGAGAGGCCTGACTTTGGGTTGAACTCCGTCTTTCAGGTGGGAAGAATTACAAGCGGCTTGACTCGCAGGTGATTGCGTCCAGTGGATCAGTCGCACACAGTGCCGCATTCTTCTCCCAAGGTCTAAACGCTGATTGCCCTGACAGATTGAACTTGTGTGTTATCAGCAAACTGTCATGCAGCCTCATTTTTCAGACTGCTCTCACAGTCCAAGTTTATGTTAGTCATTCACCAGTATATTGTTTAATATGGAAAATTATCATCTCGAAATAAAACAAATATACAGTAATTGTACCTGCAGTCTAGCTGCTTCAAGTAAGGTTGCTAGGATATTAATGCAGATCTATAGTATATGAAACATTTTTGAAATGTAAAACCTTTCCTATTGTCTAGTTTTACACATATAAAATAAATCAAAATTAGACTTTTTATTGTATTTTGCTATCAAAAGATTACTTTTGGACTTTGGTAAGGCTTACACCAATTTTCTAATATTAAAAAGGATTTCATTTGAAATTTTGTGAATGAACATTGATTAACACATTTTTAATATTTGCATAATAACAGTACTTTGGAACAAACGTCTTTTTTTTTTATAGGAGATTTTATGTGACAGAGCAATATAAGTTGGTGTAAAACTGTGAGGCGGAAAAACAGTAAAAGATAAAAAATAACAGAAAATATCTAGAAAATATAGTGTACACTTTCATTCATTCCCTTTTATTGTGATACCCCTAAATAAAATCAGTTCCAAAACATTTCTTTTAGAGGTTGCCTGTAACAGTTTATTTTTATTTTTTATAGTGTCAACAGTATGACACGTCAAAAAATAATGCTCCAGCATCACCTTGGTACAGATTTGATATTACGAAATATTTCATCTGATCCAAAATTAACTCAAAAGCAAACAAATCTAGTCTAAAGCATCTTAATTGACCAAAAACATCACTTTATCTCATGTTAAGAAAGCATATGCTTCACTCACCCCAGCCGGTGTATGCTTGAAAATTACAATGTAAATGACAAACTGGCTTTTTTTAAGTACCATTAGTAATCACTGAAAGAACATTAAACTTTGATTAGCAAATGGTGAGTTAATACTTAAACTCAATGATGGGCTATTGTGTGTTAGTTTATCGAATAAAATCCCCAAATTATTAATTGTTAAATTTTTTACGTAAGTAGGCAAAATGTATAAGCACACATTTAGCAGTTTTTATTATTAGCTTCTTCTAATGTAAACTTTTATAATAAAACAATGTGGTTACAGCCAGTCAAAAAGCTTTTACTCCAGTTGCAAAAAGCCAAGTCCTTTGTTTGTAATGAACATTTGATCGCAACTTGAAATGGGATACCAGTGGTAGCAGAATGCTACAAGACCTTTGCACTAAGACGTACTCACCACAACCCACATCCAGACAGTGCCACTGTTCCTACTACCTGGTTTGAGGCAGTACGGGTAAAATATATTCTTGTGTTAGCAGTCTGTGTGTGTTGGGGGGGGTGCAGAGAAACACAAACTCAGCCAGCATGCTCGATTTGGGTCATAGAGCTGACAGACAGTGGAATGTGAATGTGTGTATGTTGACAAACTCCACTGCACCCTGAATGGGGTTTGTGATTACACCTCATCATGCGTGTTGCACCGGGCCTGTCTACCGGCTCCCACATCCCGCCCCCCTCCCTTCTCCCTGGCCCTTGCTTCCCTTTCGCTCCCTCCTTCCTCTCGCCACGGTGCCTCTTGGGCAATCATGTGGTCACACTACCTGACTCCTTGCTGCTCAAGAGTGCAGTTGACAAAAACAGCCCGAGGCCCGTCATGTGGAAAAGATTCAGTCGGCACACAGCATACATCCCACCCCCTGCGCTCCGGCTCCTCGCTTTCGCGTACTAACTAACCGAAGTGCCAGGGTGTTTCCTTCTTCTGCTCACCTGTGAAGGAAAACGACTTCACTCTCCTCCTGTCCGAGTGCGCAGCAGTGTTTTTGCGGCCTCGCTGCCGCTGCAAGTGAAAGCTACTTAATGCAGTGAGTATGGGTGCAGTTCATCCTCTCTCTCCTGCACTCTGAGAGGTTCAGGCAGCTTCGCTTTGTCAGTTGAGTTGCACTCCTCGTGTCATGTAACATAAAGCTGACGGTCAGTGAGAGCTTTCTGCTGTCAGTCAGCCTGGTGGTCTTAGGCTGTCGAGCTGCTCACCTGTGTTTATTGGACAAGGCCTCCTCCGTGGTACCTTGGGAGAACATCTTGTCTTTTTGCCTGAGCCTTCTCTCTACTTTCCTCTTTCTTCTACTTTGTTTTTGTCTCTTTCTATAATTCCTTTTGTCTGTCAAGCTCTCTCTCTCTGTTTCTTTTACTTCTTTAACCCTCTACTAGTTTTCCCCATAGCTCCTCTCCCATGCAGTCCTGTTCAGTTGATGTTTCTGGCTTTCTTCTTTGCCTCCACTTTCCAGCTCTTCTCTTCTCCCCACTCTTCTTCTCCTCCGGCCCTCCGATTTTATTTTTGTATTATTTTGGGACCTCTTTGTCAGCCTTTCGCTTTATAGCTCAGCCATCTCTTTGATGGCAGTTTTCATCTTTTCTCCACACCTGGCTGAACACGCTCACAGGCCTGCATGCGCAGCTGCTCGATGGCTGATTGCAACTTGTGTCTCAAAGTTGCAAATGCTCACTGAAGCATTATATTGTAGATAAAGTAAATAAACTAGGCTACCTTGGGAGAAATCTCTGGGATAGACTAGCAGATGACACACACTCCTATTCACTTGGCCCTGCAGAGCCTTTCTCTTGTTCACTTACACTCGCATGAAGAAACCGAAATGCATCAAGTGAATGGCTGAAAAGATGTCAGTGATGCTGAGGTGTGAAGAGAGCTGGGGGCACGGATATACTTTCTAAGGCTCAGGAATTTCACAAGTCTAATGTTTTTGAGGGGCTCTCTATAGAAGTAACAGTCAGGCTCTGAATATTTAGAGATGTTCTCTTCCTTAGTAAACCCTGTAATACAAGTGGTATTTCTTGTGTATGTGAATATTATTGTAAACATGATCACACCATTTCCACTGTAAAAATTGTTAACAAAGGTACAGGCGTTCGTGTTTTTTTTACTAGGAACACGGTAGCTGGTCATAATTGACCGGAGGTAAAGTTGAAAGCTAAATGTAAACAATCCTAAAAGAAAACCATGTTAATTTATTGTTTCCATCTTTATTTTACGTATTGTAAAATAAAAGTAGTATCCACGCGTGAGTTCCAAACACGATGGAGGTAGCGTCATAATGTGCGTAGAGGTGGTTTTAAAAACTACTAATTTAAGGGGCTTGAATGAATGCACTGCACACCTTTCGGATTTTCATTCGTGATAAATATTGGGAAAAATATGCGCTTTGAGGTACCATACCACATTGCGAACCTCTTTCCAATTCTTGTGAAACTTTTAGTTTTATTAATGTTAAGTAGGATTGTTAACATTCTGGTATGGGTTTCAGTCTTTTTAATTTTAAAGCCAGTGTCCACTAAACGATTATCCACTTTTATTGTGGTATTGAGGAAGAAAAGCCACACATCAAAAGAACTGTGCCATCCTATTTCCCCTATGGTTTTATATAAAAGGTTTTTTTCTGTATTCACTAAAGTTCCACACCTTGCTGTAAAGTGGTATAGCTGACATGGTAATACATTTGTGTTATACCCAAAGATAAATACTCTACATGGTTTTACTCACTCCGCTGCCTCCGAATGTGTCCGAACAGCGCTCGTATTGTCAAAGGCATGGGTGGGGGTTGGGGGTGGGGTCATTCAAATCTCACTCTATACCCTTCTTCCTTTTGTAAAATATTTCTGCGCCGGTGATGGTTTTCTCATTTATTTAGTGAATAGTCTGCTGGATGATGAAGAAAAAAATACTTTTGCATTGTGGAAATGATGGAATGGGTTTAATCTCCCACATATTCATCACAGCAGACATTGGACCCTTGTGATACCGTCCTTCCGTTGGCTATTGTTCCCATGTTCTCTTTGCGTACTGTTCCACTCAATGGGCAAAGTAGGTTTTAATCCTGTCTCTTTCTGGAATGACAATGTTTACCAGCTATCATTCAATAGGACGTACGACACACATCTTTCCATGTGTAAATGTCCGGCGACTGAGCTGAATTGAGTTGTGGTTGGCTCACTGGGAAAGCGTTGAACATATTACAGAAAGGTCGTTATGTTTCGAAGTTTCGCTTTTTCATTTGTGCTACGGGTTTTAGCACACATAACTCGGTTTCACATCAATATAAAAAGTAAATAGAAGATGGCAAAGAACACACGAAAGTTGTGGGAGAGTGATGACATTAGGCTTGGAATGGCCCAACTCAATCATCAATCACATAAAGCAATGTCTACTGCAACAGAAAATGGTGATGGGTCCCCAGCTCAAATTTTAGATATTAAATAAAAGGTTAAATTAGAAGTCAGGAGAGAAGTTGTCTAAGAGCAATATCTCTTGGACTCCTCATCCTGTGATTTGAATTAGTTGTAATTTGGTGGGTGGAATACAATTAGTATTATTGATATTTAATTATGACAGGAAACAGAAAAACTAAATAATTTTGTAATATAAACCATTTTCCTACTTGAGAAACATTAGACTTACTAACACGGCTTCGTCTTTGGCCTACCAAGAAATTTAGTGTGTAACTGCTTTTATGATCATACATAAAAAATGCATGTCTGCTTTCCTGGGGGGCTCAAAAACCTATTTTTGTGTTTGGAAAATACTTTTCAAAATGATTTACTTTTTGACAGTATGTTTACAATTTAGTTAATTTCTTGGTTATTTCCTAATATGCTAGTGAACTAATAACGGTAACAATGAATAAAGTAAGCTGCATATTGCAATCTTCCTTCCTGGCCTGTGCCAGACTAAATCGCTGCAGTCCTGACAGCGTTCAGATTAACACCCGTGCCGCTAACAACCATCAGTGTGTTTTCCTTGTGTCAGCTACTATTTTCTCCCATCACAACCGATGCGATGCCTCCACCGCCGTCATGTGTCTCCTGCTTTTGCGTGAAGTAAGAAAATGAAAAACAATCACCACCACCTCCAGCGACCCCCTCAACATCCCCCCCCCCACGACACACAGTCAGTTAAGTGGTTTGTAAGACGTTTAATTACCAAATGGTTTATTCGTTATTCATCTCATCATTAGATGTAGGATATTAAGTGAATTGCTTCCCCTGGGTCCCAGTGTTTCACAGATCAATAGATTTAGATGGGGCTTGAAGGATCTTGGGGGGGCTGGGGGGGCACTTAAATCACTTCATATGAGTACATGTATTGTCTCTGATGCACACAGATGACATCCACAACCTTTTCTTTTTCTTTTTTTTTTGCAGTTAACTATTTTATAGGTTTAATTATGCTAATTTCCACATCTGCATGCATCAGGATGTCACTTTTGGAAAAAGAACTGTACAGCTTCTGGGTTTGTTTTGAAATGAGAAAGACATGAAACAATGAACAAGGTTATGGCACCAAACACTCGTTCCATCACCGGAGTGCTTATGTTTGCTCTTTGGGAACCGTTGTTGGTATTGAGCATTGTGTGAGGGCATCGTGTGGATTTTTGTAATATGCCATAGCACACCTCTGAGATCCTGCATGCTGCAGCCCTGTATCGCCTTTATTCCCAATGTGAATATGGCTGAGTGGTGATCGGGGACTGGCTGCACCAGAAGCTTCAATTAACTCCAGCAAGCGCTACTATTCTGAGTTAATTGTCCATTAGCTACTATTATCTAAGCCCTTCCTCTCTTTCTTTCTCTTTTATTCTGTCTCACTTAGGTCTCTACCCATCACTACCAGTTTCCCCCCTCTGTCTGCTGTAAAGACTTCTTTTTTTTTTCAACTATAGTAACAATAAAAAAAAACATATTGTGGTCAAATCCTGGAAACTAGGTTCAATCGTAATAATAAATAGCTTTTTTTCCAGATATAGCTTGTACAGGAAAAAGTACAACATTTTTGTGAACCTGTCATATCACACAATTTCAGCATTGGATTCTTATGTTCCTCCTGAAACCTTTCCAAGTTGAGGATTATATACATATAAAGGAGTTTAAAATCCAAATATCTATTTTGATTGAACATCTTAATTTATGTAGTTTACTGAACCCAATCAACTTCTTCCTCCTTCATATCGATAATAAAACTGATCTGAGTTGTTTGAGGAATCCTCAGTACTTTCACTTGATGGCACTGTTTTCCTTCTTGCTCCCACGGAAGAAACTGGGCATGTTTTATGCATGCTGGGCACAATGTGGGGGAAAGAAAAGCATGGTTGTGGCACAGAGACACATGTCTTTCCTTTCTGTTCCTGTCCTCCAAGCTCCAGAACTGACATTAAAATCATCATATCTCTAACAGAATGCGTTGAAATGAAACTATATAACAAAGATCATAAACTTCTGTATGTTCTCTAGTATTTGCCTACACTTTTTGTGGCACCTGGATTTGGGTTTTGGTTAAAATAGACAAACTGTCAGTTTTACATATTAGTCATCTATTGTAAATAAAAGAGGAGGACACTTTTGAGTTAAATACAAGGTTTTCATTTACAAGTATGCTATATAGCAAAAACCTTTTTTTGTGTAATTCATCAGTCACTTTAATTGAACACACAAAACAGATCAGTGACAAATCTGTAAATTTTAGAAGCAGGGTTAGTTTATAAAAGTAAATTCCATGGTCTGAACTTACAACAGAGATGGAATGATCGGAGCATGGCGTACCTGTAAAACTAAAGAAACTTGCATGATGGGCAAGGACGGCATTAATGGAAGAGAAGCAGCCAGGTGCCCCATTGCTAATGCTGGAGGAGCTGCTAGTCAGAGTTCAATGTAAAATGAACTCAGAGTTGCAGCTACTTTAGCTAAAAGCAGGCGGAAGTTGGAAATAAACCTGTAAGAGGTCCATAGACAATAAAAACTGAGGCAAAGATTTATCTTGAAGGACAATGGTTAAGTGTAAGACCTATTAATGTGTGGCCTATTACTGGACCGGCAAACATGCTCACAGTTGCTCTTTTCAATATTTAGGGTAAAGGGAAATTAGAGTCTAAGATGTGCAACAGATATCCCAAACTACTTTTAAATTGAACTTCAATAAAATGGTTTTAAAATACTACTTCATAGCTTAAATTTAGAGCTTTATTCATAAAAAAACACAACTTTGTGTTGGTCTATCACATGCTTTAAAGCTGTGGTTGAGCTGAGACAAAATCTGAAAAAAAAATTTCAGGGGTTATAAACCTTATCACATTTACCGTTTCTTGTGCAAGGTGCTGCACAATGGGGGCTGGAAAGATGAATGGGAAAACTAAAGGGTGGTGATTGGTCAACATCATATTAAGTCCTCAAAAAATAAATGGTTCGGCATTAGGAAGTGTTGGCCTGGTGGTCCCGCCTTGTGAGCAGCCTGTAAAGAGGCAATACATCATTAGCAGAAGGGAAAAAAAACGGGGAAAAAAACACTAGAGCTTGTATTTCAGCTTGGTGCGCATCATAAATAAAGGTGGGCCATGTATAATTGAGGCTCATGCGTGAGGAACTCGGCTGGAGATGAGAAATGGAAATCTGTGTACTGGTAAATAGATAATCACACAAAAGTAATTGAGGTTTTCAAACCCCAATCTACTCTGCCAGCATGAGCTCGTTTGCATGTTAATCACGTCAATGATTTCCCTTCATCACAGGAAAGTCCATGCACACTTCCATAACCAGCTTTTAATTGCATTTAAAATGTCACAGAGGTGGAACACATGTAATTTTGCCAGAACTGTGTCCAAATTAATGGGCACTATTGAGACGCTACATTGGACAGGGTCGGAAATGAGAGAGGCCGTCCATTGTTTAGGTCTTTATTAGAGACGCTTTAGTCCTCCTTCTCTCTCTCTATGATGAGATCTCTGCAGCATCTTTTGAAGTGTATATCAAAAATTCAAGAAGAAATCAAGTGAAAAAAGAAGACAAATTGTTGATGACCCAACCTTGAAATCCACGCTAACTTCTTCCAAAATTACCAACTAATATGTTGTTTTTTTTGGAAAGTAAGAGAGAGGTTTACAAAGGGAAAGACGGAGAAGAATAGTTTATTTTCTTTCATCACCAGGTGTTCTGTGGCATATAAATTACAGAGATGATGTTTCCATAACATAGCTGAGGGCACTCCAGAGAGGGGAAAGCTGCAAAACAGACCTATTTAATTTTTCATAGAGGTGGACCATCAGGAGCCATAAGCCAATATTCCTCTTCCCCTTTTTCCAGATGCCTTCTACACCACTATATCTTACCAAAACCCAAGCCCCTCTTATTTATTTTTTTCTTCTTTCAAAAAAAAAAAGGGGGAAAAAGTTCTGCCGAGACCTACATGAAAGGAAGGAACTGTTGAAATGTTAATTTTACCATCTGCTGGCGTGGTCTGCTACCTTTTCGCGCGGGCGTGTGTGAGTCACTGTGTGAGCGTGTTTTCTTTTTTCATGCCCTTTTTTAATTCCCTGTAGTTCTGTTCTGTTTCATGAATGTGCTGCTATTTTGCCTGTTTGAAGTCATGGGGTCTCTTTGAGTGTGGCTTTGACTGGCTGGAAAATACAATGCCACATGGTGGATGGTGGAGACTTTCCCATTAGTTTCCTGTTTAGAGCCCGCTCACCTTCTGGTAACCCATTTTTTTATTTATTTATTATTTTTTACATCAGTCCCAAGGTTCCTGTTACCCGTCCATGCCCACCTCCAGAACACAGTGTGCCGTTCCCTCCTGCTTACTTGAGCTTTGGACCTTGCGTCTATTTGCTCTGTTTATCTTAACGGTGATGGTTTTAATCACCCGTTCACAAGACCCAGAGGACCTTTTTTTTTTTTTTGACACAAATCATCTTTTTGTTGGAAAAGCATTTGCACCCCTAACGCTGTTTTTCTTCTTCTGATTTTATGTGATGTGGAAGGAAAATGTTTTATGACCTTTAAAACCTTGTTTCGCATATCATGCAGTTAGTGTAGGATTTGTTGGAGAAATGTTCCCCACAGCAAGACGCTGCCACCACCATATGTGCGTTTACTTTGTTAAAACATAATTATGCACAATTTGTTTTGTCTATCCCATAAAATCCTTTGAATATGCTAAAACTTTATAGTTTTAAGGTTTAGAAAAGCACAAGTCAAACTATTTACCATTTACCTTTCAATGAAAATTGAGTTCCAAACTTTATCTGTGTTGCATTTTATTTTATTTTTTCAACCAAAGGTACACAGTCTTGATTACTGTGAAATATTTGGCATAATGGCTCAGTTTCGTTGTGAGATTTGATAGTTGGCTATTAGGGTGCGACATCCTGTGTGCAGAGTTGCTTAGCATTTTCCTTGGCTCGGACCAGATTGTTTAGTCTGCTTTCATTGTGAGCTGTTTCTGAGCTGCAGTTGACGGTTGTTTGCAGAGAGCTGGGGGGAAAATGTGAGCCGAGGCCAGCGCTTTTCTCTATTTATTTATTTTTCCCGTCCTTGGAGCTGGGATCTGATTTGTGTTCTTGTTGCTCTATTCTCTCCGAGCGCTTTTTTTAAAGTGTGGCTGCTGAAATCTAGACTCTGTATGACCTCACCGAGCGGCCTGTGTTTCATTAATGACCAGCCCCTGTGGTTTGGGGAGAGGAATATTTTTCATATGACACCGCCTTGCATTAGTGCGGAGGGGCAGCTGCACAAACCACAAGACCATCCAATTTTGTGGCTTTGAAAGGTGTGAAAAGTTCAGCTCCCTATAGCAAGTCTTGCATTCATAATTACACTCTACGTGTACGTGTCAAGAAGCGGAACTACTGAAGGCTTGTAAAAAGAACAAAAGAAATAGTCACCTGCTAGAGAAACATTTGTCTTTCATCCTCCTTTATATTCAGATTTATTTCCAACCTCCTACCTTTTTCCAGGTGTGACAAACTTTAGATTTAAAATAAAGTAGGATTTCCAAAAGGTCAGTTTACCTTTTTGCATCTTAATTTATCTGTCAAATATCTTTAATTTAATCCGTTTTGTGAATTTATTTTTTTTCCATCCACTACATCTGGCATTAGAGCCCTTTCTTTGTCATTTGATTGATTTTGCAGGCTTAGATGGAAGCAACTCAGGCAAGCCACACAGCAGTTGACTAAAGGCATGCAACAATTCTCAGACAGGAGTCCTAAGCCTCGATACCCTTCCTGTCCATGCTCAGACGTTACTGTAAGTCTGTTAGGTACCTTGCAGGAAATTGAATATCCAAAAGTAAACCTCAGATTTGTCCAATCTGAAACAAAGAGACCTTGTGCTGCTAAGTTCTTCATCTCTTTCACCTTTTAAAACACTTTAGCACATAAAAAAAAGGATATATTTGAGCCGCTCCCCAAAAAAAACACTAAATATGTCTTTTTTTCTGATCCAATCAATTTGGGGAGGGGGTGGGGGGCGTTAGGGAGGCACTCCTGTGCTTGTGTCAGCTTGAAGGCAAGAGGTAGAATGAGGAGAAATTGAGGTTAGTCACCAACGTTCAGAGAGATTTAACAAATGAGAGGATTACCTAATAGCCTTGCTATGTATTTGAAGTGGAGCCTCTTGTTTGTTTTGGGAGGTTTTTGGGGATGGATGTGCAGAGAGATGTCTCGAAGGCAGCTGATGGGTACTTTTAAGCTGTCAGAAACAGGCGTCTTTTGCCTTTTTTCCTCTAAAATGGAGAGCAGCAGGCTTCAACAGGGGCAAAATAAACAAAAACAAAAAAAAAGCTTTCAGACAAAAACTTGTATACAATGTCCTAAAACTGTTGCTTCCAAGTTCAATTGGCTGCCTCTTTTTTTAGATTACACAGATGAATGCTCAGTTTGCTATTCTTAGAGATGAAGTATCACAAGATCCGTACCAAGTTTGCTCTCTACTTGTGAATGTTTGTAAACAATAATCTAGCAGTTTTGTCAGTAGAGGAACAACTACCATGTGACGTTCATGCCAGAAATTAATTCATAGTCGCAGCGCAAACATCATCAACACGGCATAAGCTGCTTAATTATATACCAAGACTCCGGAAAAACAGAATTGAATACAGAGACATCTGCCTACATCTGGAAGTAATTGGTTAAGTTTGATTTAAAACCTGTTATTTTCCTTGTGATAAATATGGACTTATTGTGTATTCATGTTTAGATAGCCCGTTACCTCATTTGTCCTCTTTAAAGCACGTATTCTAAGTAATTTAATGGAATTTCACATGATAAACCAAATATGTAATAATTTTGAAATAAAAGATAAAATAATTTGAGCGTTTTTAAAATAAAAAAATTATAATAATAAATAAATAAAATAAAAAATGCATCATGCCCCTTTATACAGGAAGCTTTGGAATAAAATAAACTATTTTTAACATAACGTCACAAATACAATGGAATGCGTCAGATTAAAGTACATTTGTGTGTTAAAATGGCCTAGTAAAAGTTCAGACTTAATTATGACATTTATGGGAATCTGGAGGGAAGACCTTAAATCGTGTTCAAGAGTGTCGTTAAAGCATTCAGACAGAGCTTTAGATATATGCGCAAGTTAGGCAAATGCATGCAGGGGGTGTGAATACTTTTGCACCACATAGTGAGCCAAGCCATTCCATTTATTTAAAAACCGTATTTACAGAGTTTCTTTTTTCGTATTTGCAAATCAAATCATCTTGTCTCCGTTGGACAAATTTTTCTTAGAACAGGTATGAGCTTTGATCCTCCAAATCCCTTTTGCACCGTTTTAGTTTGCTAAATTGTACATCTAGTCCTATTTTACAGTCATCAGCGATTGCTTTTTTGCCACTCAGAGCACTGAACATGGACAGCTTTTAAAGGTAGCGAGTAGCTCTGATAAGTGACTCAATTCTTGTACTAAAGCATTTTTACTGAAGGTTCAATAGAGCTTGTATAATGAATTATAATGTATTCTTTCCAATTGCAAATTTCCCTTTAATATAGCTTTTTATTTGCTATAGTGAAAAAGTCCATCTGAATATTATTGTGACCAGCTTTTAAATAA